>JAQLOL010000019.1:28177012-28187703 GCA_029783665.1 Naso thynnoides | reverse complement strand
ACGTACATGTATGTCTGACTGATTTTGATAACTTAATGGATAATTTTATTCAGGATATAGTGCACTACAAAATAAGCACAATGCTCAGCAAATTTATGCCTATATACAATGTACGCCACATTTTACTCCTGTATGCCACAATGCAAGATTGTCGTGTATTTACGAAGAAAAGAAGAAGCCGTTAGAAAGCCATTAGGGTTCCCTAGCAATAGTTAGCATGTTAGCTAATAGAAGTTGGTCAACAAATTAATCAAAAACATCTTAATAAACGCCTGAGGTGGGTTTGCCTTCGCCTCTGTCTGTGAAGCAAAAGCTTCACTGAAAGTAGCAAAATATTCAGAGGAATTATATTCTGACAGTTAAATTAGCCATCAGTTCATCAGTTTGCAAATTAGTACAATTATGTGGGCTAATTCAGCCGACAATCAGGACTGATCAGGACACAGGACCATAGCTGAGAAAACAAACATCCACATCATTGGAATTTCACCGGTTTATTTGGGATTTAACATTAAAAAACTACCATTCAACATCAACACAACCCCCATACATTTTAATGCTATGCTCCTGAGTGCTCAGTTTGTTTGATGCTAGGCGTGCCCACTTGCATCACATGAATATCCGGCGCATCTACTGACACAGTGATGTTTTTAAAATTTCTATGTAGTGTCCGAAATCTCGTGCGGTCAATCCCTATATAGTTTACTATATAATAAACACTATATAAGTATTAGTGGGTGAGTGAGTGAGTGAATGAGTGAACGACTTCGAACACATGAACGACTTCGAACACAGCTATTGATGGCAGCAAGCCACCATGCAAGGTGCTGGTTAAACTATCAGGAGCAAATTCGATTGTGTTGGTTTTGACATTTGCTCCCACACACAAATGATTCACATCCATCCCATCCATATTGCTTCCGATATTGCAATTGCGTGTCGACATTTCACATTGAACAGAAAACAACAAGTTCAATACAGACTTGTGTTTAGACAGTGCTTAGCAAATTTCTGAAAATGTGCAGTCTGTATTTATTTTGAAAAAGCAAACCTAAGTGTACAGATGTCAGCTTTGGCTAGCAATGGCAGCACCAACTGTGAGTTCTTGTTAAACTCAGAAACTTCCAGTTGTTTCTCTTAGTTTACGTTTGTCTTTCCCCATCTTACTCTCATCTGAGCTTTTTAAAGGAAATTCAAAAAAGCCTTGTGATAAGCACAATTCTAATTCCAAAAAAATCAAGTAATATTCTCGAATGCCTTCTTCAATCTTGTTTTTCCACAATGCTATGCATCATCTAAATACAATGTGTTTGGATGCACAAGTTACTCTTCTGTTCATCTGTAATCACTCTGGATGTGAAGATTTTGATACACTGTAGGATTCTGGATTTTTAAAACATATCGCAAACCACTAACCACAGATGGCCAAAATAATCTTGGATCAAATTTTTAATTGGCTACATATTAAATTATTTTTTCTTTATATTAGTTACTAATAGAGTAGAATTTCATTCTATATAGGCTATAAAATGAGTTTATAGTCACTTTATGGTTTAATCCTGAGTGAACAACCATCAAAATCTGTGCTGTGACGGTAGCTGTGAGAGGTGATGATCACTCTTGTTTGCACAGTTTGATCTTCACTCCTCTCCTAACGCTCCTCGCTCACAGCCTTTCCATCATCTGATATGGTGTTTCATTGATCTGTTTTCTTTCCTGCTTGTTTTGGCATCTCAACATGGAGTCAAGAAGAAAAAGTCCCAGGGGCAGCTGGGAATGGAAGGATCGCAGAGATCAGTGTGTTTTACAGGCAAAGAAATTATAGACATGGCATTAACCAACATAGAGTTTCACAGTATGGCCGTATTCCAGCCAGTGATGAATATCAGGAAAAAAAAAATGTTTTCAGAAAAGCATTTATTTTTGTGTACACTTATACTCTGCACTGATTTTTGATGGGATCCCATACCTTACCTTTGAAAGCACTAATAATTTCAGTACAAATTATTTTGATAATCATATAACTAATAGGCCTGTCAGCATTACCGCCTTAACCTCCTGACTACCAGTAGTTCAAATTTGTCCTCCGTGGAGGACATTTGTAAACCTGAATATCTCCCACCCACAGCATACTACTGCATTAACTCCTTTTGCTATCTACAGAGGACATCTAGGGCTTTTCAATAATACCAAATGTAAAGGGGTGGGGCTTTGGTACCATTCACTTCCTCATTCTGGAAAATGGCGTCCGTTTGTGCAAGCACATTTTATGGGAAAAGGAAAAGTGAGTGCATAAAACTTTTTATTGAGCAAATTTTGGCTTGAAATGTTGCTGGCATATTTTATATAAGTCTCTTAAGAACACATTAAAACATTTTCTGAATTATTGTAGCTGTATTTTAGTATAGTATTTAAGTGTTTAAGAAATGTCCTCCGTAGTGGACTTTTGTAGTTATTTCTTTCATTTTGTCCTGTTTTTTTTCAAATGAAAAGAAAGGGAGTCATTGACAGAAGCAGAGAGGATTTTACTGCGAATTTTTGATGGAAACTCAGATATTGAGTTGTCCGATGAAGAAGAGCAAGATGCAGTGTTTGAGCCGGACACAGAGGAGGATGATTCAGAGAGCTCTGACAATGAAACTCAGGCAGGGCAAGCAGATGCAGATGAGTCAGATCAAGCAGAACAGTCCAGTCGGCGTCCACTGTGGAGCAAGAACTCAAAGTACACATTGAGTTTGTATTCAAAAAGGATAACTTATTTTCTCTAAAAACTGAGACTCATTTTAATTTTGTTTTCCTCCCTTAATTGGTTTTCTTTAGATTCAAATTCCAACTCGATGATACTCCCATTATTCAGAGCAATGATACCATGACATGCCAAAACTGGACCCCAATGGATTATTTTAAGCAGTACATCGATGACTCAGTGTTTGAAGGAATGGCCCTGTGCACAAATCAGCGTGAAGTCCTCGTGTTTGGGACAGCACTAAATACCACTCCTGAAGAACTGAAGACATTCTTTGGGAATTCTATTTACATGAGCTGTCTAGGATATCCAAACATTCAAATGTTTTGGGCCTCAAATACCAGAGTTCAAATTGTGGCAGAATCCATGACCAGAAATCGGTTTTACAAGCTGAGAAATTCCATTAAGATTGTCAATGACCTTGATGTTTTAGACGATGAAAAAACAAGTGATCTCTTGTGGAGAATCAGGCCCCTCTTAACCAAAGTGAGGCAAGGATGTCTCAGTCTGCCTAGAACAGGAAAATTGTGCATTGACGAGCGAATGATTCCTTTTACTGGTCGATGCCCAGTGCGCTAGTATGTTCCGGGCAAACCACACCCAACTGGATTGAAGGTGTTTGTGTTGGCCGCACCAACTGGTCTGGTCTTAGACTTTGTGGTCTACCAAGGCAAGACTACCTTCACAGCTACAGAAGGAAAGGGCATCGGGGAGCAAGCTGTTCTTCATCTGTCAGAGTCTGTTCCCCAAGGAACCCACCTGTTCTTTGACAGGTTCTTCACCACGATCAACCTCCTCGACACCCTGATGGCAAAAGGGCTGACAGGGACTGGAACCCTCATGAAAAACAGGGTGCCAAAGAAGTGCAAGATCATAGGGGATAACCCCTTCAAAAAGAAAGGAAGAGGGGCATCAGAGATGGCAGTCAGACGAAACCCTCCTGAACTTGCTGTCATAAAGTGGTTGGACAACAAGCCAGTTGCCATGGCGTCTTCTGTCTATGGCATTAAACCTCAGGACACACACAGAAGATGGTCCAAGAAAGGCAAAAGGTTTGTCCAGGTGTCAAGGCCACAGGCAATTGCTGAGTACAATACCAACATGGGTGGTGTGGACTTGGTTGACCGAATGTTGAGTTTCTACAGGATGGCCTCTCGCACTCGGAAATGGACAGTGCGTGCAGTTTTCCACTTCTTTGACCTGGCAATCACCAACTCCTGGCTTCAGTATAAGAGCGACTGCCAGTTTCTGTGGAAGAAACCACTGAAGTTCCTTGACTTCAAACTGCTCCTTGGTGAAGACTTGATTACTCAGGCCCAAGCAGGAGTCGCAAGTGACAGCGACACTCCCCCACATCAAAAGTGGAAACCACTGCCAAATGCTGGTCTGAGACACTGTGGCGCAATCCATCTTCCAGAGATGGCGGACGAAACAAATGCATCAAGGTGTCGCTCGATCCGGCTGCAAGAGCAAAACTTACGTGATGTGCATGAAGTGCAAGGTATTCCTTTGTGTTTCCAAGAAGGGTAATTGCTTTTTGAAGTATCATACCAAATAAGCACAACAAGGCGAAACAAAACAAAACAAAAGTGATGATGGACAATTATGTGGATGCTAAACCCTGGTATTTTCTTTGGGACTAACTGATTGCCATCAAGGTTCAGTTTCACATACGGCGTTCTGATAGGTGGCCATATGTCCGGATTTAGGCTGGACAGTCCGGAATTTAAATGTCTTGTCCGGCGTCCAGCGCAGCCTCAAGCCGGACGCTTATTTGTCCTCCTTTTTTGGAGTTGCACCTGAACGCAACGCTGCATATCGTCAAATGGTGTAAGACTTTTGGTAAAAACAAAAGATTGGTTAAAAATGATTGGCTAAAAGTGGTGTCACTCAATTCTCTGATTTCTTATTGGTTGAAAATGTAAACAAGCTGCCCCCTGTTCCCATGTGCTAGCTGGGTCTCTCATCTCCTTAACTGAATGTTAACATGCTGAAAAGATGGACCCCACTCAATGCCGAATGGTCAAAAGAGCACACGTTTGTCAGCAAAAGTAGCAAAGACGATTTGCATGCGTATTGCACACTTTGTCACTGTGATGTGGATGTTAGCACACAAGGAAAGGCACCCATTGAAAGGCATGCTAGCACAGAGAAACATAAATGCAACAGACGGGCCGCAGGCACCTCCTCCCTCCAGTTGTGTTTTCAGGAAGCAACGTCATCGCGAAAAGATGACAAGATATCCGCTGCAGAACTTTGTAAAGTTTATAATGCAGTCAAGCATCACCAGTCATACAGGAGTGTAGACTGTGGAATTAAAGTTGACCGAGAGATTTTCAGTGACTCATCTACAGCTAAGGGGATGACTTGTGGAAAAACAAAAGCTAAGGCTTTGTGTGAGAATGTCCTAGCGCCCTACTCTGTACAAACACATACAGATTACATCAAAGAAAACAATCTGTATTTTCGGTGGCAACCCACGCATCAAACAAAGGTACGACCAAGTGTTTTCCAGTTGTACTAAGATATTTGCACTTTGAGGAAGACGTGCAACATGCACTGTTGGATTTTTACAGTGACAGCAACGAAACGTCAGAGGCTATAACGAACCGGCTGCTTGCTTAACTGGACAAGTCTGGTCTAGATGTGCAAAAAATGCCAGCGTCAACTATAGAAAACACAACAGTGTTTATCAGAAGCTGAAACTGACACAAAAGGATTTGTCACCTGCAAACTGTTTAGCCCATATTCTCCACAATGCAACATGATATGCAGCAGGCAGACAGGATTTTGATGTTGAAAATGCTGTACTCAAGGTTTACAGCCCCTTTAGCGTGTCAGCAAGCAGAACAGCACAACTGAAGGAATTCTGTGAGTTTGTGGAAGCAGAAGAATGCAATCTGCTGCGGTGTATCATGACAAGATGGTTGTCCCTGCTTCCATCTATTGATAGAATGATGAAGTACTGGAAGCCCCTGACCAGCTACTTTCAGAGTCAAGGTGAGGAGGAATGCGCAAGATTTTGTGGAAATGCTTTGGAGAGGAAAACACCGAAGTATCTGAGACAGATTTCCTTTTCCTCAGTCACATCCTAAAACTGTTCTCAGACACCATCGAAGCACTTGAGGCCAAATCGTTCAGTATAACATCTGTATTTAAGTTAATGACTGAACTGAAACAGAAACTTGAGAGAAGATTGAAGGACAGGTTCTTTGGCTTCGTTGTGAACAGCAATCTCAAGCAGCTATCCCCTAACCAGGCAAAGAAATGTGAGATGGAGTTCCTTGGTTTCTATGAAAGAGCCAAGAAATATATAAGTGAAAGATATGACTTCTCTGAGAACAGCTTTCATTGCAAAGTGGGAAAGTTTGGCCTCACAACTGCTGTGTCATATGAAGAATACAGTGATGCTGTCCAGGCCTGCAATCTGAAAGACATTGATATGAATGGACTTTATGAGGAATATGCCGTAGTGGAAGCTTCCCTCAGCTCTCCAGAAATGGAAGATTGCTACAGTGAGGAGCGGTACCTGAAACTGTTTTCCAAAGCAGATTTACCACTTGTGAATCTCAGGATAGCAAGTGGCTACATTTTCTCCATCCTTTGCAGCAATGCACACACAGAACGATTCTTCTCAATGATGGCATCTGCATGGAGAAACGAGAGGAATCGTCTGGATGTGGACAGCGTAAAGGCAGAGCTCCAAGTTTGTGTTAACTTCACCTTTCCCTGCACAAGCATGTACCAGAAGTTCCTTGGAAACAAAAAACTCTTGGATGAAGCCAGAAAAGGGCAGAAGTATTGCAGAGAGTCAATTATTTGGTGAGTACCATATTATCGTCTTTTGTTTGTTTGTTGTGTACTGTATTTAATTAAACAAATATACACTTAGCATTTCTGCCAAATCGATTGTAATGCAGTATTCTGATTTTATGCATGGGCTTTATGAAATGAATGTGTACTAGGTTTAAAACAATACAGATTTTTGAAGGTTGATAACAGTGTTTTGGCTGTGTTTTATGTGGACTACCCTCTGCAGGAGATGAAAAGACCCATAGGCAGTGGAGGCTTGGCTATGATGACCCTGGAGGTGCTGTTGTCTCCTGAGCTGCTGCAGCAGGTGAAGGTGGATTTTGCTGAGGGCTGAGGCCATATTGAAGAACAGGATACTAAGGACAGGGACTTAAATCAGTTAAAATACAGGTGGACTGCTGCACACACACACACACACACATACACACAAATACACTGCAGACATGTCCCCAAAGGACTGAATCACTGTGGAATACAGTAGAATACACTGTGGACTTTTCAGTTCAAGATTCACCCGTTACATGGTGTTTTTTTTCTTACTGTCTTTTGTTGTTTACATCAAAAAAAGTTCTATATGCTTGTTAAGAACTGGGATGTGTATTTTTTGCATTTATTTATTTATTTTTATGTAAATTTAATTTGCACATTTAAGGCCATAAATGTTCTGCTTTGTGGCACTGCACTTTGCAAGACGGATGTATTGGATAAATACAAATACTGTGAACAAATACTTTTCGCCTTCTCAGAAATATTTTTTCCTCTTCTGCTACACATACATCATGATATATCATAGATAAATTGTCTTGTGATGAACAGAGTATCTCAGAATCACTGTATCATGATACCATTGTTATCATGTACAAAATATATTGTCGTGGGGAGTACACTAGAGTTGTATGTTGTGATTTTTCTTTCCTCACTAAATGCCGCAAAGTGTCCTCCTTTTTGGTGTTGTGGAAATGGCCACCCTACGTTCTGATATCCACTGTGGACACATGATATCTTCAAAGCACAACAAAGCAAAAAAGACAAAGGTGATGTTGGTTAGTTATGTGGATGTTAAACTCATTGTTATGTTGACTTTTTGATATTTTCTCTGGGACTAACTAGTTGCCATCAAGGTTCCATTACACATGTATGGCGTTCCGATGTCCACTGTAGTGGACACATGATATCTTAACTTTTTTTTTTTTTTTCAAAAAAAAAAAAAAGTCTTCAGTATTCTAATTAACTTACAAAGATTGGGGAATTTTAAAAAAAAATGTAATATGACTTTTTTTTTTTCCTGGTAGTCAGGAGGCTAGGATTGTAAATATATCATTTATTAGGTTTTTTAAAACAAGAAAGAAATCATATAGATTCCAAATACATGTTCAGTTTGACAAAATAAAGTCTGTTTCAACATTTTCACTCAAGTTTTCTGAGATTTTTGCTGGCCATGGTGAGAAATAAAGACACTTCTGCTTGTTTTCAAAATAAAATTCTAATGAACAACATGATTAGGATATTATGAACAATAGTGGTGCTTTTGAATTGAAACAGGATGTACAATGTAGCACCTCCTATCAGTCTAACATAGCCTCCTGGCTCCTGCTTTAAAGGCACATACATGTCAGGGGTGTACATTTCCTCTTCTTAGTCTTGGCAAACAAACCATATCTACCAACACACTGGCAATTCTATAGCAAGTGTACTCTCAGGTCCAAAATACAAAACAAATAGATTCTGTGCATAGATTTCAAAGCATCTTACCAACAAATTATTAAATAAAATGCTACATCCCAGGTTAACAAAAGATACAAAAAGTTTCATGATATTTTCTGTTTGAAGCAACACTGTGGTTTCAAAACGTAAAGAAAAGCAAATGACTTTTTTAACTCAAAAGGTTCGGAGTATTCTCTCTACAAATGTAATTGCAAAGTGCCCATTTGATAATGAGATCTTCTGTATGCAAGTGGAAACTTAGGGCTAATGGGGGTGTTTGGGAAAGAACCAGAAGTTTAACTCCAACATTTACAATAACTTTAATATATTAAAACAGCCAGTCATGGAAATGTAGCCATTGTTTTTTAATATCTCATTGGAAAAGATGTCATTTTTGCATGGGGTTGAAACTTTCGGAACTCTGCTGTATTCCAAATGATGCATCTTGAGAACAAATGGAGCGACGCCTGCGGGCAACTTCAGTCAGAAATCTCGAGCTGCGCTGATTCATATTTGTCATATGTCATCCTCATAATCACCCATAACATGCATCCTCCCAATTTGGTGGTCGATTTAAGCTACAAGATTTCCGGCATCTCCCTTTGCTCTATCATTGCTCGAGATCTGTACCAGTGCTGCGCTCAAACTTTCAATCCCTCCACCACCCCAGCATCCACCTGCAAGCTCCGACTGGGAAGATTTATGTCATCACTCCTCAATTTCTGCATATAAATTGAATTTGCGAGGAGTGATGAGGTCGGAGCTTAGACGTCAAACTCAAACTATGTTCTACTGCAATAAACATTTCAAATCATTACCAACATGAGCTTTCTGACTGAAGTGGAACTCTTTGGTGCCGAATGAAAGATCAGATGGGATATAAAAACTGTAGGAATGTTCCTTTTGCTGACCATTAGTAATATTCACACCATATTTCACAGCAATTTTACCTTCAGTTAGATATCTTGAGTGCAGTGCTTGGTTGGTGGGGAGAGTTAAATGGTTACAAGAGTTTTATGGGCTGATTTTGGCCGATCTGTTCGAGCAGCACTTTCATCTGAGGAGCAGTTTCATCTGTGAGACCTTTCTGGTAATTAATTCAACTGCCTACTGAGCTCCTGTGAGACGTTTTGTTCATAGTCGGAGTGAAAATCAAGCTTAATTGACCTTTAAACTGATATTTAATCATTGCCAGATTTCAGCATAGGCATATGAAGAGCTCGGGCCATGTTGCTTGCTGTCAGTTTAAGTTGCCATAAATAACCAACATAAGACTATAAAACTGGCATTCACTCTCAATCACGCACTCTAGACAATTGTTTCTCGCAGCCAGCTGTATAAGAGTCACTCTTACTGTAACAAGTCTAATTTTGCCTGTGTATTTAAAGATGAAATATTCCTGTTTATTTCTTTTCACAGTGAAGCATCTCAGTCTGATCTGATGCTGCCTGATGAGTTTTCTGCACTTGCTATCATAGAAAACTTAAATAATTTATGGGGAAGATATCAAATATAGCTTAAGAAGAGTTTTTTTTTTTAAATCAACAAATCTTTCAATTTGGCACCCGAATCACAGCATCCATCCTTTCAGTGAGCCACAAGGCATCAAGGACAAGAAGCAATTTCCCAGGGAGTGAAGGAATACACCAGGTTGCCTTTTTATATGCAATTCCAGATGCCTCATTAGGGCCTGATGTCTTTCATCATTATTCTTTCATGTAATTCTGTAGCACACGGCATCTGCACTCCTCTTGCAGTGTTTGTTATTTATGTAAATCATTTTCATCAAAAAGCAAATAAACATCCTTTAAAAAAATGAAATTGAAAATCACAAGGTGAGGAGACAACATTTGCCTAATCCTAAGGAGTTTTGAACTTAGACAATTAAGAAATGGAAACACCAGCTGTCTTTCCTCATTTAAGGACTCAAGCAGGTGTCTGCCACGCATTTTTTGTATTTCCACCTCCTTTAACTGTCATTCATTCAGTTTCTCTCCATTTTTCAGTCATCCTTTAAACTTATCAACAAAAACTGGTTCGGGTTCACATTCTAATGCACTGACCTCTTCTTGACCTTGAGTTCCCAAAGACACATTGGTGTATAAAAAAATCACATTGCTTGAATCTTGTCAGGTTATTTTTTTTGGGAGGTCAGAGGCATTGAAAGCTGACATTTACTGAGGTTATTAAAAGCCTCAATATAGGATGAAAGAGAGTGACACATAACATTTAAAGTTCTCAAACCATCCTGACCTGACAGGGATATAATTATTGCTGACTATATCAAAGAGTACACAATCTGACAATGATAGCCATCAGAGCTGTAATATCCTGCAGGTCAGATGGGCTCTCTGAGTGACCTTCCTCTGCTCCTCTGGGAATTTAAGCCTTAACACAACAGTTCTGTACTAAAAAACTATACTATAAA
>JAQLOL010000019.1:28147609-28163942 GCA_029783665.1 Naso thynnoides | reverse complement strand
TCATAACTTTGCAGGTGGGTTTAACATGGCGAGGTCACCTTACTCACTGAGCCAGAAAAATATCTACTTCCATGAAAAAACAGTCTGAAATTATATGTTACAGTAAATTGTTTGCTGCGAAAAACACGAATTGCATGTTATGTCCTGACACCATCTGTCATGAGAGTCATTAACTATTGACTGACAGGCAATATTAAGAAAGCCTCATTATTCTTATTTAACCTTACGTTCTGCACAGCATTTTATTGAAACTTAATTGTACTTTCTTTAGCCCAATGCACTTTGTATCATTAATGGCAGCCATGTACTGTTAAAGATCCACCAATACATTGTCTTTGTGATGGAGGACTTAAAGCTGAGGTAGGCTGTTTATTTCTGGTGTCTCTCTAATCAACCCCTTGCCAATCATGGGTCATTTCAGAGAGCAAGGGTTTCCGTTGGCTGCTCTGCAAAGATTTATGTGCATTCATGTCCCTTCAGTTGAGGAAAGCCCATTAAAACTGCAGACAACCCAGGAGGAAAAGTTGCTCTTCCAGCTTTAGCAACAACTGCAAACACAGCAAAGCAACCCAAAAAAGGAAGACCAATGTAAAAAGACGATCATCTCAAAAGAGAGCATCAACAAACAAAATAAAACGTGAGCCTGGTGAAGAGCAGAGGCAGAGCTCCATAGTAAAAACCAGGAGGGGAGGGTGCAGTGGAGTTGCTTCCCTGGAAGTCTCATGCTACAGCTAGCTTAGTTTCCAGACATTGCCTATCTTAGCTTTAAGGTTTCTGGCAGTCAAATTTATGTTCTGTACCTCTTTACCAAAATGTGCACAAGCACTTTAATCAGCAGCAACTAGTCACTTTTCCATAGTATCAATAATGATAAAATAGAAGAATATACACATTCATTTTGAACCTTTTTGGATGTCTGATTACTGCACAGTCCTTGCTAAATAGGTGAGAGCTGACCATCATGATATGGTGGTTTAGTTACACCAAATAGTCTCTAATCAGGTGAGGAGCAGAGAGACAGAAACAGTGGTGAACAGTGGTGTTTTCTTACCTCTTTGTGTGCTTCTGTAATATAGATTGATACTATACATCAAGCCATCAAGCAAGCAATGTAATTTGCAGAGAACATCATCTTCTTTGCACCCTTCACTTCACAGAAATTTCATCACCCAGAT
Source organism: Naso thynnoides (assembly GCA_029783665.1). Classification (NCBI taxonomy): domain Eukaryota; kingdom Metazoa; phylum Chordata; class Actinopteri; order Acanthuriformes; family Acanthuridae; genus Naso; species Naso thynnoides. Next base: position 28,162,767 of record JAQLOL010000019.1, on the reverse strand, counting down.
GCATTGATGTACAAAAATACATTTATTTGAAACAATTTCAAAATGACAGTTTCTTTACCGTAGAAATATCGAAATAAAGATGAAACAACATTACTGATGATGCATGCATTGTAGATTTTTGTGCACCGAAGAACATTACAATGCTTTTGCCTTCTGCAATATCATGAAGCAAGAACTTCTTTCATTTTTCATGTATGGATTCCACAGATCCGGTTCTAACAGTGTGTGGCAATTATGATATTAGATGAGACAGCAATTTTCCAGAGATCAAAGTGGTGACTGAATAAACAACAAGGAGAAAAAATATGGGGAAAATACCCAAAGTGTATTAGTTGCTTTAACTTGTGACACTCTCAGTTTGTCTCTGCTGATATAAAGCACAACATTTTTTGTAACCATTTTTACTTTCTTTACAAACTTTAATGGAATGCCACAGCGATTACTCCGCAACAGCTGCTACAAAGTCTTATGGCCTGGTAATGAACTAGTGTAGCCATGTACATTTTAATTATTTTGCAGGGTCCAAGTGAAAAAAGAGAAAACAGAAAAACAACAACACAGCAAGAAAAATACAAGAAAAGTATGATATGAGTTTTGCTCAGTGCAAACTTCTTGATATTTCTTTCTCTTCTCCTAATCCTGTTTTGCTAATACGGATCAGAACAAAGTGACACCATCAAAGCCCCCAGCCAAGCAAACAAGCCTTTGCTCATGACGTGTTGAATATAACAAAGCTTTAAAACAATCTCTCTTCTGTGTGTGTTTTGTCTGCAGTAACAAGGCTTGGCTGTTCGGTTGGAGATGACAACGCTCTGTTCGAGGTAATGCATATGTGATGTGACAGCATATATCTTTCTGCAGTGTTCCCCTGCCCCTCTCACTTCTCCTGCAAGTGCTGTTTGCTCGAGCTGAGCGCTATGGGAAAGCTCTGCATGGCGCATCTTAAGCTCAGCTGTCCAGCTTTCTCTGATTAACATCACACAGGATACTAGCAGGCCGACGGGAGTCAAGCCGAGGACACGTCACTTTTGAAGGAGCACAGCGTTGGGGGAGAGTTGCATGCTGGGAGGACGCTACTCCCTCATTTCAAACTAAAAGCAAAGCAGTGAGGCAAGTGTTGGGTTGTGAAAGAAGCCTGATGTTTCAGGAAGAGTAGACTTATTACATCAGCCCAGCTTGATTGTAGTTTATCTACTCTGTTTATACACTGCAAGATGTTTACATAGATACTAACTGGTCCGGTCTTCATATTCGGAGAGAATCTTCTGGTTCTGTCCGATTTGACTTGCCAGGCTATTTTAGGCAGCAGAGTGGACAAAATAAAAGCACTCTGTGACAACTGACAAATATCAAACAGTCCTCAAGCTGCACAGAGCAGACAGTGAAAAAAACCTGAAGGACCAAGAAACATGGCACCAAAGGGTTTCCTTCAAAGTTATTGTGGTATGCATTTAAGAGCATACTGAACAACATCCCATTTGATCATAAATACATATTCTATATTCAATAAATTGTCTTTTACTCTTCATCTTTTCATTTGTCCTATACTGTCTTACCTACTTATTAACGCCAAACTAATGACATTTCCAAAAGCACAAGTTGTGCCAGTTAGTTAGCACTAATTAGCCTAATGCTGAACAGCTGTCCTTTAATGTTAACATGCCAAAGTAAAATGGTAAATGCAATTTACATAATACCTGTTAAACATTCGGATGTTGATGTTGCCATTGTGAGCATGTTAGCATGCCAGCGTCAGCATTTAGCTCAAAACATTGCTGTGCAATGAGTAGCTGGAACGGCTGTGGATTCCTATGCTGAGAGCCCACTCTGCTTGGTGGAGAGCTCATAAACCACAAGTACAGAAGTATCATGTTGGAGTTCTTTCAGTTACTTGTGGAACAAACATTAGGGTAGTTAGTTAAAGCTGATTTAAATATCTACAAACATATCTACAGCAAGTGATGTTGTCCTTTCTACTGCTGAAAGTAATGGTAAGAGTTGGCTGAAGATGAAAAGTCTACAAATGAACCCTGAATGTTGTTTTTATCACTCTTCCCAGATCAGACACAAGAACTGACAGGCTACAGCCATTTTAGCCGCCTTTGTGAGCCTGTATTGCATGCTAACTTGCTCACAACGATAATACAATTATGCTTAACGCTAAGGTATGTTGTTTACTATATTTAGTGTACATACTAAGATTTACTGTTAGACACCAAACACAAAGCTAAAACAAATGGAAATGTCATTAATTTGATAGATTTTTTGTTACGAACCAACGCATTTGGCCAAAAAGAAATTTTGACATGATGCTGTTGCAAGATAAAAAAGTTAAAGGTCACGGAAGTATGCAATGTATCGTCGGGGGAACATGAATGTTGGAACCAAATTTTCAATATAAAATTTCATAGCGATCCATTCAATAGTTCTAAAAGGTTTCAGTATTGTCAGAGTCCCACAGCCTAAATGACTGAATGACAGACAGACAACAGACGTGCTTTTACCATGATGAAAAACAGCAATGATGAGGGATAAAAGATAAACAGATTTAATTAGAGATTCATTTGAATCAGAGCTGAGCAAATTTGCAATTTTGCCAAACAGAAACTAAATCCAAAATGGAACCAGCCATCCGAACCGAAGAACCTAAAATATCACATTTCAGATTTTAAAATAAATGGCATCATGTTTCTCCCAAAGTGTGAATACTGTGAATTTGATCACTGGTAGCCACAATATAATTACTCTCTATAACATCCAAACTCTCCGAGGCAGAATGTAATGTAATGATGCCAACGACAAGTAATTTTTGAGTCAAATAGTTTATAGACTGTCATTTATGTAAAAATGTCTTAATATCTTTTTGTATATGTCTAATGAAAATATAAATATATTGAATATAATCTTGTTGATCCTTTTCATTTCATTTCCAGGGAAATGGCAGAAAGTTAAATCTTTTCCGAACCAATAAAGTTCTACTTGTATCAACAAATAAACCCTTTCTACAAGATTCATTTCACTCAATGGTAACTATAGAAAACAAGAGTTAAACAGAATTCTGGGAAAATAAATCGATTGGGCTTTTTGATGAATGATTAGAAAAAAACTATTTACAACACTTGCCTATCTACAACACAGAAACTGTGTCCTCAATTAGAACATGCACAAGTCAAGGACCTAAGCAAAACAAAGTTGAGTTCATTAAGTACCTAATGTTTGACTTTTAAACACACTTTCAAAAACAGACCGTTGTCAGATCTTTTGTTGTCGCCATGGTACTCAGACTACAAGCATGTAAAAAGTAATAATATATACATTTAACAGAACAGATGATAATATTGTACATTTCAATAATATTCCCTGTTTGATTTAAGACTCAGACATTATAGTCTATACATAGGCAGAAATGATTTTCAAAGCAAACTCCTTAGGAAATTTACATAACTCTTCATAGGTTTTTGATGAAAGATATTTCACTCAGCAAATAAATGTCGTTATGCAGCTTATACATCCACAAAACTGATAAATTTCGCCAGTAATTACAATGATTGTATTGATTAAACTGACATTTGCCGCATGGATGTTGTTGAACGAGTCATCCGTGCAAGTCTGTATAAATGAGGTCCCTTAGAAAACTATTAACATCGGTTGTGTTGAGAATTACAAAACAGAAAAGAGAACCCCCGACACTGTAACGCTTTGCTCTGTACATGAACTGTTGCTCTCCAGCTTTACACGCTAGTACAGTTTGGAATCTCCCTTGTGCTTTCGCAGGCATTTCCAACTCCCCCTGAGCAGAATGAACAAAACAAAAGAAGAAAAACAAGCAAAGAACAAAGAAAGTTAGTTTGGTGTTTGAGTGTAATCCCTGTAAAGCAAAAAAAACTTCTTTGACATTGACACCTTATGTTAATTACTGAAACTTCAGTGAGTTGTTTTATCAAAGACTCTGAAGCTGTAAAAACAGAGAAAATGAGAAAATGACATACTATTGAAGGTGTTTCCTTTGTTATGATATCCGATGAATGACAGTTTTAATATCAAAGTTCAGCTTTGAAATGTATTATTTCTTTTGTTGAGAAGCTTTTATAATTAAGCTCAAGTGTGCTGTCCAATAAATGTCCATCCATTCAAAATGAACATCCTGCAGCACAATTACTGTAAAATCTAGTGTTTAAGACGCACTTTTAATGCCTTTTCTTTCACCTAAAAAGTGGGTTACATCCTATATACCAGGGTAAAATGCAGAGAGAGGTATTTTATTGTGTTACGGTATTTTATGGAAAAGGTGGGGCTATAATAGGACTGCAAACTCCACATGGCGACAACAGATGGTACTGGAAAGAGCTACACGGCTGCACAAAAGCTGCATGTTGTGGACTTAGCTGAATGCAATGGAAAATCCTTTGGATCATCCTCGTATTGGTAGAATAAATGAGGTTTTTTTTAGGTAAGAGAGGTGATGATTTTTTTAAAATGTTTCACAACACAGCATAATTTGTTTGTGTTTTTAATGTGTTTCAAATGAAACTAAATTATGAAAAAAAAATCTTCTGCACACTCAAGAAAGACTCAGGTAACAGGAGAATTAAACAAAAGAGGTCACTAAGACTTTAGACAGACTGAATGGAAGATCCATTCAGATCGAAATGCTGTCTGTCTTAATTTAATAAAGCTCCAGTTCTGTATTGCAAGCTCTCAACAGTATACATGACCTCTTCCTTTTGTTCTTAAATAAAAAATAAATGGAAATAGTGTTGGGATAACTTGTATACAACCTTTTCTTTCCTCTGGGTGACCCCCCAAAACAGACCGCGTCTTATATACCAATGCAACTTACATTCTGGATTTTACACTAATGTACAATTTAACGAAGATTTTCATTGATTTTACACATCAAGGTCAATTTACTGGTCAGGCCTTGTTTGGACACTTGTATTTGTGTCCACATGACAAGCTGAGTGTGTTGAATTTAAAGGTATGTGGGCTTTACCCAAACTTTGGAATAAATATCTTCTTCATATTGTTGCTATATTGCTTTTCAAGTGTGTCTTTACAACTTTGTCATTAAAATCTTGAAAAACTTTAGAGCAGTAATTTTTATCTTCTCAGTGCAGCACTGTGGACAGCAAGCTGCTGTATGATTTTAAAAACGACTGACTGTTGGCTACTCTGTGATGGACTACAGGTCTTATGCAGGTGATGACAACAGACTGAGCTGAAAATTTAGCTGGAAAAAAGCAAGAATAATGAAGCCCTTAGTTCTTTGGTGTCCACTACCATTAGAGAATTGTTTCTGTTCTTGACGGTTGCATTTTAACACCTCAGTCAGAATCAGTCAACTATCCAGTACTGGAAAGCTAGAGGAGCTTCATCACTATTTTAAGGCTGTTTCAGGCTGAGTCTAATGAATGCATGCACCTGCAAGCTGAACTGTGTAGTTTATCTGTTGGTGAAGCTGCAAAACTTTGTGCGTCACATAGAGTCTAAGTAAGCTGTACTATGCAAATTTGCATTTGACAAGCAGCTGTTCATGTGTTGCACTAAAATTTTTGTTTTAAACAAGTCAAATTGTGACCAAACTGTTGCCTCTGTGCTCCTGCTGGGCCGTCCAGCCCCGAGGCTGCATGCTGAATCATGCTGGTTTTGTTAATCATTTATTGTTCTTAGCACTGCAGGCCTGGCTGGAATATATTCCTGAATATATTAAAACCTTTCCAGGACCGTCTCTACTCTGTCTCCCTCTGCTTTCCTCTCTGAATAATAAAAATGTTGAAAGGAGACTTAGTTGTTAATTCTCTCTTTAAAAAGTCAATCAAATTCAATAGTGAACAGGTGCCGGGGGGGGTTCATCTGTAATTATTTATTCTGTGTACCCTTTTGACTTTTACTCCAGAACTACAAATATAAATCCTGTCTCAGATCATGAACTGTCTGTACAATTATCAGTAGCATCAGCAGCATAATGAATTATTCAGTCCCCAAGCTTAACCCTAATTTGAAACTTCTTCACTTACTTTTGACCCTGGCATCCAGCTCCTTTTCCATGAGTTCTTTGGATGAGGAGAACTCACTCAGAGTGATTTTGGGCGTGCTGTCGCCCTGACCCACCGAACCAATCATCTCCTGCTCTTTCTCCTGGTTCACCTCAGCATATATGTTGATCCAAGGTATTTTTCTAATATTTGCAAAAAGAGAGATTGTCAGTGAGCCTCGGAATGACGTCAGAAAACTGTCTAATGAGGAGATTGTTCCATAAGAGGTAGCTCATTTCTTAAGAGTTACAGAAAAAATGTTTTTGACACAAATCATTAATTTCTCAACTCTGAAAGAAGTAACTTTGGAATGACAAACTTTGCTTAAAAAAACTCACACTTAAGGAACCTCAGAGAAAATAGATCTTTTTCCAAGTGCCACATTCATGCCAACTTTCAAACTTGCCTTGACTATAATTTCACCTCAGTAACTAATTTATATTCAAATTCCAGTAACATTGGTATCTTTTCCAATCTGCATTTATAACACATAATAAACATCTTTATTTAGTCACTATCCAATTTATTTCCAATTACTATTCATTTTAGTTATTAATTGCTCTGTTTTGTCAACTGTGAGATTTCTTGAAAAATGCAACCTCTTTAGACTAATGGGAAAAAATTACATATCCATAATTAATGACAGCTTTTTCATTTCCCTCTGACTTTTCAAGAGAATCATTTTGAGCATGAATAATTTATTCTGCAAATACCAGCCAAGGCAAAGCAAATGCATATCAAACTATTTAATGACCGTTCTCTCTGCAATTCATAACTGATTGGGTTGTGTATCTCATGCACCGGAATCCTGCTAGAAGGATTTACAACCTCTACGGGAACTTGTCAAATGAAATTTCTTAACACGTGTGTGATTGATCGGTCCAGACTGTGCTCATCTGGTATCATCAATAATGGATAATATGGTAATAGATACAGTATATACTGGGGTTTCTATGAACAAGCTACATGTGCAGCAGGTGGAAATAATCATTATGATGCGTACCTCTTGAATTTGTAGATGAGGAACACAGCTAGACCGAGGAAAACCACTGATAGGAGCATCAGCATGGCTGAGCTGCTGTGTCTGGGGTTGGAGTCCACCAAGGGTGCTGTGGAGCAGGAGAGACAACAGGAAGGATCTTTAACTTTAAGATCAACTTACACTGACAAGCCATTTGGTTAAAGCTGGTAAAGCAGAAGTTTGTTTTTTGCACATTAACCCTTATTATAAAGACATTTATGATCATATGCAATGCTCTACAGCATTATGATGATGAGCAGTGCAGTCTTGATAAGGTGAGCTCACTGCTAACATCACCATTAGCTGACAATGAAGGAGGTGCAGGGGCATTGACAGTGCTTCGACAATGTGTCGAAAAACACAATAAACGCTTGTTTTAAAAGACGAGAAACTCACCGAATGTTTAGTGGTGTCCTCTCATGTACATTACAACATGAAGTTAAACGACAGTTTCTGACCTGGAAACAGCTCTTTCAGCTGCTTCAGGAAACAAACAAACTGCTGTTACCTTGTTAAAAGCTGTTGTTTAACTTTGTGTCACAGTGTTTGTGGTTAGCGTACATGAGAGCACGCCAGTAAACATTTGGTGAGTTTCTCGTCTTTTAAAACAAGTGTTAATTGTATTTTTCAGATGATCGTTGGAACACTTTCGATGCCCCTGCACCTCCATTGTTTTCAGCCAGCGGTGAAATTGCAAATGAGCTTGCATTCTCAAAGACTACTCTGTACCTCATAATATCACTTTTTAAAAGTTTATATGATCTGTTGAACCCCATGATAGGGCTTTATGTGCAGTTTACTAAGTTAAGTTGAAGCATGGGTAGGCAACGTCAGGAAATCAAGCTAGCTGTAGCATGAGACTCCTAAGGAAGCAACTCTGCTGCACCCTCCCCTCATCACCTGTTTTAACAGCCAATCATCTCATAAAAATGTCACTTGTCGCTAAGAGGCACAGCATAGAGCGGCCAATAGGAACACATGCTCTCTGAATTACTGTGATTGGCTGAAAATGCCCCATCCCTGTCTGAAAGTCTAGTGTTTTTTTTCAAACCACCTAAATTACAGTATGTTAAAAGGTTATTATGGGACTTTGCACGATAACATTAAAGATAAACTGCTTACCCAAACTTTAAATATGCAATAAATTATTTTGGGAAATTTTGGGATGAAGCTATGATAAAACTGTTTCTTTTTCCTGTTTGTGTTCATCTGACGAACATAAGTCAAATATCCAGTGATATCCGGTGTCTTCTCGCTCTGTGATTCTCTTCTTTCTACCATCTCCGGAGGGAAAAATTTGATCCATTTCACTGCTAAATGCTCCACTGTGCTCACCTGCTATCTGCTTTCTGACTGTGGGCTGTTTGGTGTCAAGCAAGTAGAGTACAGTGGCTTTTATGGCTGTTTGTGCTGACAACAACCTGCTGCAGCCCAAAACGATGTCATGAGAGCAGTGAGAGTGAACCAAAACAAGTGTAGTCAGACCCACAAACAATGAACTGAAACTCACTGTGAAGCTTGGTAAAGCAGAGGGAAGCTGCAGGTTCAGATAATACAATTCTCTATAAGTTCAACACCTGTTACATTGCCATTTAATACAGCTTTATTGTAAAAATATAGCTTTAACTGTACAGTGTTTTTTTTAGTTATATCTACATTTACATCCTAATGATGTTTATTATAGGCACTGTCCCTGATAATATAAAAAGCCGTGTAAAATAAAGTAGAGTTGTTAAAAAAAATCTATAACAGAATGTAATAGAATTTATTGCAGTTGTGTTACTATTTTTTTTTCAATTTAGCATGTAGGATAAATCTTATACATCCATGTGATAAAATGTTACTTAACAAGCTCTTGTGGATGATTACATTCATGCCTCTCACCAAAACACACTGTGGGTATCCTTGAGGTCAAACAAACCATTTAAAATGAATTTCCTTTCTCAATAAAAAACAAAACATACTTATTACTTAAACAGAAAAAAAATCTTGCATTGTTATGCATGTTTGCTAGCTTGCATTTTTCTTCTTTACCATTGTGAGTGTTTGCTTCTTTGTACATTACTGCCACCTATTGTTGATTAGTGGAATATGGGTTAGCAAGTGGCAGGAACATGTGAAATGAATGAACAATAACACAGGTTTTTAATATGTGTTTGTATAGACCGATTTAATTCTATACTTTATAAAATGGCCCAATGCCATTTCACCCCTTGTCCCCACCTCTTTGCCCTACTCCCCCATTTTGCATGTTCACGTTTAGGGGTAGGGGTTTCCGGATTCTTTATGGCTAATTGGCCCTTCAAACGAAGATTTTGCAGGGGCACACTTCAAACAGAGGGGAATGAGATTTGCCTTTCAAATCACAGGCAAGATTCTTGCTGGAGTGACAAGTATTTCCTTCGTTAATAAAGATTAAGAAATTACAACAACCTCTGTATATTCCACTAGATCATATTTTGTGTTAATCACATTTTTTTGTTTTTCCAAAAATTAAACAATATTTCTTCAGGGCGTGCAGAAAATGATAGTGAGCTCCATGCAAGTTCCGAAAGCTTGTCAGACATAGCAACAGTAATTAAGGGGGTGTGGCTTAGCGAAAGCAGAGATGGTTAATAGAAAGTGACACCTCTTACTGAAAGTTCATTTCCTGTATCAGTGTCACATGGGTTTAGCCATAGCCCCCCCTCTTAAGGAGACTAGACAGTCTTTAGTCCATATACTCTAATGGGAGAAATGATTGAATAATAAAATAATGAATGATCACATATTATGACCAATTCCTCTGCCCCATACATAATACATGATGGACCCATTTTTCACAAGACTGTATCTTCCGAACATTCTGACACAAAATGGCATTTTTCAGACACACCAATCAGGAGAAATTTAACTTTGTTTGGGACCTGTTTCTGTCTCAGAAACACGCTCTTGTGAGATTTGGGAACCGGTGCTTTCCACCTTAAATGATCTTATAGGTGAAACCATGAACTGAAAGTTAAAACCTAAATCAAACCAACACCATGGACACAAAATCCAACTGTTTTAATCCATTCACACAACATTATAAAACTTCCAGATGAGGCAGAGGAATGGTGGTTCCTAACTGTCTCCATGGGAGACGCGACTCCCCACACTTAGGAGACAGGAAGTGTATATATCATTTCACCACCACTGGCACAGCGCACAATTAATAACTGACTATCTCTGGCGAAAGGCCAATTTATTCCAAGGGACAAGCAGCAACCGGTGGGGTAGGGATAGGGGTAAAAAATGAGAAATGGGATTGGGCCTATAAGTGATTAGCCTGGTTGGTGGTAAAAAGGACCTGCCTGAACATTCACATCAACAGATCCGCTTTTGAATTATTATATGAACAATGTTTATTCACAAGTGAATAAAATGAATGTATATACATGTGACAATGTGCATTAGGAGATGATGCTCATATGTATTATCCCATATGTCAAAAGCTGCGGTAGCATGAAATAGCTGTTTCAGTTGCAAAGAAATTGTTAGCAGGAGGTAATTCATAAATATCACGTGGATTTGAAATGGTCAGTGCACTGACGTAAAAAAAATAAAAACAGGAACCCAACCAAACAACTGTGATTAATGCCGCACTACACAGTTTTGCAAATAAGGCATCCACTATAAATCCTTCGCATTATTTTGAAGAGTGTATTAATGTCTGTCCTTGCAGGGAAATCACACTGCGGTTTTCAATGCTACCGTGCTACTCCCGAACCCTTCAGCTGAGAGACGGCAGCGTGTTTGTTGCTGACCTTTCTCAAGCAGCTTGAAGGCTTTTTAGACCTTTTCTTGGGAGGTGAAATATAAAGAGGGATCCAGCTGGGTACACTCCAATGTCATTAGAGTGCAGCATACCACAGAACGTCACAGAGCAGCACATGCCAGGCTGTTAATACCTGGCACTTTGAGCTGCAGACAACTCATGGCTGTGTGCCTCCAGAGACCGTGTGTTTAATGAAACCAGTCAAGCGAAGAATACAATGTAAGACCTGTCCAGTGGTGGGGCACAGGAGTTGTGGATGACTTCTACAGCCAAAGCCAATAAAATAGTCGAGTTTTCCAGCGCAGCTACATTATTTACAATGTGCCTCCATGAATCCAACATCGATTTGATGCTTACCATTACAACAACTATTTTATTTTTATTTTGGCTGGAGTGCATTTTGAATTTCTCAAATGTTAACCAACCTCCTCTTTGCCAGCAATTAGAAACTGAACAGTGTTGTGACTCTTCAGGCATTTCTAAATTCAACCTTTTTTAAATTCTGCTTCTTGTTCTGCCCTCAAATTGTACAGTGTTCTTTCTCAAGGACTAAATAATCAACATAATTACACTCAGAGTAACACTCATTTTGCGGTTGGATGGCTATAAAAGAAATAGAACAGATGTTCGGCTTTTGATGGCAAGCATAAAAGATCCTGCGTCTCAAGGAGTTCCACTTAAAATCAAACCCTACCCATACTCCCCTGAGTTCCTATGCCTGGGATGGAGACAGTCTGACAGGAATTTTAATTGGCGCGCCAAAAAAATATTCTTGTTGTCAAAACACAGTTATTACAGTTCTATTTCCTGGCACTTAAAAATGAAAAACAGAAAATGCTGGAGCATTGTTAAATCAGTCATGCAGGTTCATACCGAGGTTGATAACTAAATACCATTACTGAAAGCAATGAGAGGGAATGTGTCTTACCCAGAGTTAACTGTGTGTTGTACACAATCACCCTCACACCAGGCTTGAGCTCAAACTCCACCAAATTTTGGTTCAGCGCACTAACGATTACATCAGATACCTGAAAAAAGCAAAAGCATGTTGATTTACATTTGAATAGGTGTTGCAGCCATGGCTATTTGTTGTAGAGAGAACAGAAATGGTAGGATTTCACCAAGTTGTGATATAAAATCCAATCACGATCGCTCACACCTGCTCTAACTCCTCCTCACTCTTTTTCTTGCCCAGTGATTGGTTCTTGTGAGGTAACAGGAAGAGTTCAGCAGCTGTCGGAATGCCGGGGAACACGGCGACCAAAAGCTGCTCCTCTGGGAAGTCTGACACCTGGAAAGAGGAAGACACAGGCCTAATTAGCTATCACCACACTGTTATAACAACTAGCTTTATCTCTGAAAAACATGTTGTGAACTCATCAAATCATACACTTACATCAGCTTACACTGTAAAAGGAAACTTTGTGCTTACCTCAAATGATCGAGCGACTTTATTTAATTTTTGTTGGTCCTCTAATTTAACTTGTTATCACTTGGTCTTTAATTCTTGCCTGCAAACTTTTTTTAAGAGTTAAATATACTTGATTTTTCTGAGTTTGTATTACAAGACAAAAACGATAGTGGGTGAATGTCTGGAACAGCATTGCATCATGGGAAGGCAACTTTTGAAAAAAAAAAAAAAGCCATCAGTTTGCACGTTTTTTTTTAAAGTCAGGTTACCTAATAAGATTTTACAGTGCAGCAAGCTAACATCCGGGAAAGAATTACTTTGTAAATCTAATGTATGTAGTTTCTTTTTTGAGTGACAAGGTCGGAGTCTCTTCACTCCCAACGTGGAAGAACAGAGCTTAGCTCAGCAGGGAGTGGGGAGTGATAATAATGACTTCTCTAGCAGAGAAATAAAAATACATGTACGCCACTGGAGAAGATTGTGTTGATACATGTTACAGTGAAAAGATGACGCCATAGGAGTGTCGCGACAGATTGAGCGGACTGTATGAACTGGCTCTCTTCACCTTTGTTTCAATAGTCACTCGCTGCTACAACCAAGCAGTAATGAGTAGTCTTCAGCTACAACCAGAAATGAAAACAGTATATGCATTGTGGTGAAGTAAGGCTGGATTTCATTCAAATAGCACATTTTATTCCAAGTAACCTCAAGGTGCTTTGCATTAAAATACAATTAGTAGATATATACCTGATTGGAAATTGCAGGATTTAATCAAATTTTCCATGAAAAGGTAATTTTTAATCTTGAGAGTGAATTGAATTATGTACTCAAAGTCTCAGTCAAGATATAATTGCCTGCCTGTGAGTCCCTGCTGGAGGCTAAGTGCTTGTGTACACGCAGCACTTAAGCTTGAAAAGCAGCAGTGGTTCAGATGCTGGTGAGCATCTTCAAGAAGCAAAATTTTCAGTCTTCATAAAGTTTTTGATGTCTCAGTGCTATGCTTGTGTCACTACGTATAATTGTCTACTCGAGTACGAATTATACTTTTTGCTGTGGTTGTTTATCTTTAAACAAAATTCAAGTAAATGCTTCAAACATTCAATATAAAAAGAAAATAGAACAAAAATATATTTTTAGTTTGAACTGTTTACAGGTAAAAGGAGATCTGTTGTATTTATTTATTTATTTTTTATTTTAATCTGTCAGCCCAAAATCTGGAAAAGGCAGTTCACATGTTAACGTTTTGTAGGTAGATAAATTCTGTCACATGAATCATCATCAGCTCTGATAATAAGACAAACTCCTAAGCTGTTTTGGTTTGACTTTCGCAGATAGAAACATTGCCAATCAAATGTGGTAAACAAGTTCAAGTAAAAACAGTAAATCAGTGAATTAAATATAATACAATCTATTCTAAAAGTAGTAAACTATTGTATGTCCTTGATGTCTTTCTAATTCAGTTTTAATATTTAACACTGGTGTGATATTCATCAGTAAACGGATGTTTTAACCAACATTGTGGAACCTCAGCAGTGAAGTAATTGTACATTTAGGGAACTATTTCCCCTCTCAACTCCTGCTGCTCCATTGTTCTCTAGGTTATAAGGCATAGAAAGAGAGAGAGAAATAGAAATAGAGATAGAGAGAGAGAGAGAGAGAGAGAGAGAAAGAAAGAAAGACCTAAATAGCAACCAAGTGAAAGATACAAAGGGACAGAGTGCTGAATGCATAATGACCTTTATGTCTAGTTGACAAACGTTAGAGCATCTGACTTTTTCAAGAGCAATTTCTTCAGAAAGAACAGAGAACATTGCTGTAAAATTTCTTCAACACATCCGACACAGTGTTCACCTTGTACAGTTCAACAACATTAGCACTGTTGCACTGAAACTGCCTATAGTCAGAGAAGCCAGCCGTGGAAGCTTAGCCTGAGCTGACACACAGCAGACCCAAGGCTGGGTTGAGTACCTGCTCTCTGAGTGAGAGTGTGAGCTGAGGACAGTTAAAGGGTAAATTAGGTCAGAGCTAGAAAATGATGTTTATCCGTCACGGAGCGCTGAATGATGGCGCAACCTGACAACCACAGCGAGGTGCTATTTGCATTTGCATTTCCATTACTTGAAGCAGAATAGCTGCAATTTGTGGGAGAACATGAAAAGCATCTCCATCTGTCTGTCCGTCCGGATTTCTTGTGAACGCGATATCTCAAGAACGCTTTGAGGTATTTTCTTTAAACTTTGCACAAATGTTCACTGTGACTCAAGGATGAAATGACCAGATTATGGAGGTCATAGGTCAAAGGTCAAGGGCACTGTGATGTCACATTTGTCTGGGCCATGTTTGAGAACATAATATCTTGGAAACGCCTTGAGGTAGAGTCTTCAAATTTGGTACAAACCTCCAATGGAACTCAAGGATGACCTATTTAGATTTTGGAGGTCACAGGTTAAAGGGCAAGGTCTCTGCAGCCGGATGTTTATACTTAACTTGTAAGTTTTTCAGGAATGCCTATACGGAATTTGTTCCAGTTTGATACAAAGATCCACTGTGAATAATGGATAAATTGATTTGATTTTGGAGGTCATAGTTCAAAGGTCAATGTAATTGTGACGTTGTGACAGTTTTGTGGTTGAGTATTTGGAGCTAATAGGAGGAACAGCACGCATTGTGATTTCAAAGGATTTTGTCAATCAACAATATAATTGCTAATTAACAAACATGGCTCAGGTTTCAAAAATGTGAACTATCCCTTTAAGCATTTATTATTAAAAGCAATTATTATTATTATTATTATTATTATTATTATTATTATTATTATTATTATTATTATTATTATTATAATAATAATAATAATAATTATTATTATTACTTTAATAATAATAATAAAGTAAATAT
>JAQLOL010000019.1:28133733-28147509 GCA_029783665.1 Naso thynnoides | reverse complement strand
TATTATTATTATTATTATTATTATTAATAATAATAATAATAATAATAATAATAATAATAATAATAATAATAATAATTAGTATGATTACTTTAATAAGAATAATAAAGTAAATCTTCAGCAATTGATTTCAAGTTACACTGCCCATCATCAGCACTGGAGTTACGCGTCTTCAGTGACAACTGGTACCTGCACATTTATGATTTCATTACTGACTTGAAACTTTCGTCTACAGCAATGACCTGTTGACAAAATTTAATTTCAAGGCAAGAGAAAAAAGTTGCAGGTAGCAAAAACACAAGAAGGAGGAGGAGTGGACAGCAACGACTGAGTTGTGATTATTGGTTGCTGGTGAGAAGCTTGCCCATTTTCAATGCGGATCCCAGCGCATCCCAGCACCACTTGAGCACTTACATGTAAAAGTTGTTTGCATACAGCAGAAGCAGTCCTTTTGATTGCGCCATTGATTGCACAGCAATAACTAGACTAACCAGATTGCTTTCAGACATGGTTTAGTTGGAACAAACCAAACAATTGGTGAAAGTCTCCTGGCTGCATCTCCTTTTCCAAGGATGTAAAAAGTCTAATTTTCTTTGATTGAAAAAGTTTATGCCAAACAAATGTTTCTGTTTTTGTTTCCAGAAAAGCATTTCTAAGCCCTTAGGGCTTAACCACTTTATACAATAAAGGGAGGGCCTGGCTAGTGATCACTCTTCATTTTAGAGCCTGTGATGTTTTTATGTTTTCTCAGTGGCCTGGGCAGACAATGAAGTGGGTTTGGCTAAACACATCAATTATCGAGCACAGAAATCATTGTTTGAGTATCAGAGTAGTGGACAAATGATAACCCTGGACAAGAATCTCTGTAAGAGAAGGGGCAGCTGAGGGAAAAATAAAGTAAACAGAATAACAGAAGAGGCAATGGCCCCTGAAAAAAAGAATCAATACACTTTGACCATGTTTGTTCTCATTGCAATCAGTCATTAGTTTAAAAAGCTGGCTGGCTGCTTTGGAGAGCCCTCTTTTGATGCTCTGCAAATTTACTGCTGGAGACAAAAAGCAGATTGGGATAGCAAGCTGAAAAAAAAAGAGGTAAGAGAATAAAAGCGAAGAAGAGGTTACTTGCTGCAGGGAAGGCTGGCTTAAGTTGATATGAATCTTTGATGCAAAGAATCCACAGTGCAATATTTTGCGAGTTTATTAGTCAGTGTCGAAATGAAACCATATGCATGCAAAGTGAAAAGTATTACAGCTCTACAGTGGATTACATACAGTATTTTTGCATGCACATATTTTTATATGTTCCTATTTAAGTTAAAAAGAATGAACCCCTTGAGATCTTATATCTTATCCTTTTTAGCTTGCTGTCAAAACTATTATGCGTGTTTTTAGCTCTGTGAAGCTGCACCTTCTGCTATGTGTTAAATGCTTTACGGTCACCTTGCCTACATGCTCACAATAGCATTGTCAACACACTGATTATTTTCCATGGGCAACATCTTAGTTTAGCATGTAAGCATGCACTATAAGCACTATTAGACAAATAAAATGTTTGATGTGATAATGGCTTCAATCATTCTGATTGCAGAACATTTTGCAACTGGTGAAAGCTGATAAGAAGAGTTACAAGAAAACCATCAGAACTGCAAAAAAGTTGTTAGAATATTTAACAAACAAAGCAATAATATAAACTTTATGTTGACATGTAAGGAAAAGTCAGGCCTGCATCAAAAAATTCATTCTCTGGGCACCATGAATATGTGTACCACAAATCCATGGACTGTTTAGATCTCCCAGTCTGGCCTTAAACGTCGAACTAAGTGACAATCTGATATTCTAATTTGTTAAGTCATGCTAAAAAAATTTAAGGTAATTTCAAGCCTTTTTCTCTCCGTCCAAGCTATATAGCACAACACCTCTCATCACTGATCACTCACAACAATGCAGACACTAACCGGAGCATATAGAATTAATCCTGATAATAATTGAAACTCAGATTGTGAGGGGAATCTCTTAAAACCCAATATGCATTCTAGTCATTAAAGAGTATGCTAATTATCAGCACTACAACTGTTGAATTTAAACAGAGGGAAAAGATGAAAAAATCATTAGCGTGCGTGATTTTCCATGCATCAGTTGGATGAGAAAGTACTTCTGTGCCTTTGGGGAAGTAATAAGGAGATGATGGCTTGATAGCTTGCATTAACCTTCAAGGAAAGCTATGGGGGAGTATGAACACTGTAAACTGTATGAGTTTGAACTGAGAAACGTTAAGGGAATGTGAGAGGGAGGTAGCAGAAGACAGACAGAGCGAAATGAAACTGCCTCTATCTCTGAATGTGCATTAGGGACCAGAGGAGGCAATGGTACGAAATGAGCCTAGGTGAAGAGTGCAAAGTCACAACTTGAAGATGCAGCAACAGGGCTAGACGGCGTCTCAGTTAAATGGACCTTGACTTTAATTGCAAGTTGTTCCCTCTCTCATCTCCTGTTTTAGTGTTGGGGAGTTGTTTACTATGTTGAAAAGCCATCAGTTTTTGACCAGCCTCTGTCTCAAACAAGAGTTCTCAACAAGAACCAAAAACAGGGAAAAATAGCCCTTCCCGTCACCAGGAAGGGCTATTTTGTCTGTCAGCTTCAGCTCGATAAACAAATCTGCAAACCTTTCAAAGGGTCGTAGCTGATGTCAAATGTGAAAAGATGAATACTAAGTGAAAATGAAAAACAAGTGACACATCATCTGCAATACATAAGTGTTATATTATAAAAGAACACATTTTGGAACTGTTGCAATTTTTACCCACGGTTCCATTTTAATGCTTCATGGCTTACATGCTTACATATCGAAATCCAACTTTTAGGATCACTAGTAGAAGCCCTGATAAAGTACATCTGGGTCTCCCTAGAAAATAACAGTTGTTCACTAATGAGCAAGAGTCAAGTCAGATAAGAATCAGGAATCCTTGCTCCCTGTCATCTGGTAATGGAAATGAAATTTCGTACACATGTACATCAGAGTTTCTCCTCACTCAAACGGCTGTGCCGACAGAACAAAAAAGACAGAAGTCTTTGCTATAAGCAGAGGGCAGTTGAGTTCAGGTAGTGATGAAGTGAAGGAGAAAAACAGTTGAGTAGCAGAATGTTGAGTTTATGTGCATCATTTTGAAGTGTTTGGTTTAGTGCACTGTGTGTTAATACAGCAAGACTAAGTCATATCTTTATGGGCCCACGGGGCCAAAATGAAAGTGGCTTCTGATCCCTCATTTCTTACTTTCTCTGTACCTCATGTACTGGATGTATTAATGAGCAACTTATTATGTTTTTGCTATTTTTGGTATTTGTTTTTTTGTGTGTATTTGATTACAATATTTTGTTTGCAGTCTTTCATGTCAATCTCAGGATATAGGATGGAAAGTTTCAAAGTCTGTCTTAAAACAAAAGTCAGGCGCTCATTTGAAGGACAGGTTTTGATTGCTGTAATCAGCTTTCCTTTTCATACTGGCTCTTAAGAGATGCGTTCTCAAATCTTTTCAATATAATACAAAATCAACTGTTTTAAACTTATTACAGTTTTCAGATTCTCTTTGTGTTACTGTTTTCCCACTGCAGCTCAACAAGGACAGGCTGCTGAAAACGTAATAAAAGCCATAAAAGACCTGAATTTAGGCCCTTCTCCAAGAAAGTTAAGCCCCATATTATTGCATTTTAAATTAGTTTAGTGATGATTTGATGGATTGCAATTTTTTCGGTGTAATTACATGCATTACTGTGCATCATAGAACTCTCACAGACCCTTTGTAACCAAAGAAAGTCCAGGGCTGACACCAGCTGTACTGTGTTGGTAATTGACCAAGGTATTTTTAGACTGCTGTGAGGTGGGATACAACTGACAAGGTAGTTAGTCTTGATTAAATTCATTCTACAAGTAAAACAGAGAGCATTTTAAAGTAGAATATTGTAAAAAATGCTGCAGTAATTAACTGCAAAAAATGTAAACAATGCGGCTTGAGGCAGTTGGTAGCATATTATTAAAAAGAGTAAGTAAATAGCCACTTTAGAGGGCTTTAGATGGTGGTAATCACGGACCAAGGCTTCTTCCTATCACTTATGTTGAACATGCAAAACTGTTTGCGTGGGGTGGGTATGTTGCCACCTACTGAACACACAGAGATAGGAAAGACATCTATGCTCTTGTCTTAAGTCAGAACTTTGGATGAATCACTTACATTCCCTAAAAAGTGCACCTTTCCTTTTAAAATAACAACAGAGCAAACATGCACACAAGTAATTATTACAATAGTACTTATTACACAAAGATCCTGCAACAATCCAAAATCAGATTTTGTGTCCTCAAAACAAACACACAAACCCTGTCCCATCCTTTAAACAGGCTTCTGTGACTTCCATCTTTTTTAAGATGTGTAAAAACGCAGGTGCCATATTCCCACTGGGCTGTGTAAAATTCACTAATAGAGGACCAATTAGATCGCAAATTTTAGGCAAGTGCACATAATTTCATTTACAGACGGGAAGGGTTTAACTGATTGCATAAACAGTCAATACATACCAGTTTCTGTTATTGGTGGAGTATGTGAGCCTCTAATGGCTTGATAATGCATGAACAACCCTGGTGATTAATTAAAAAGTGGAATTTGCACTCTTATTTGAGGAGAGTTCAAACATAAACAAAACCAGTGTGTCTGCTTGCTTGTTAATATTGATTCAGCGTAAATAATTAAACAGAAATTGGTTACTTGCGTTCTTACGCAATATATTTCTAAACAAAGAGTATCACAAGGAAAAACTGAAAGTCTTTTTGGCAGATTACTTAACTTCAGCTGCCATCACAGTCCCCAAAAGGGAAAATCAATCGGCTTCAAAGCATGGGCCTGCGTCTGGGTTATCCAGGTTATTCATGAGATCTCTCCCCACCTATTTGAATATTCCTCCAAAAGCGCCCACCTGCAGCTCTAGCACTCAATCTGTCGGTAAGATGGCCAAGAGCACAGCACACCCAAATGCAGCCCGTTATTCATGAGCTGTGAATGGGGAGATGAGGAGCACTTAACAATAATGGGTGAGCTTCCCACACACACACTGAGAGCACTTGCACCCCTCCAACATCCAGGTACGCTTACACTTACATATGCATTAGACACAGTGACAGGTATCGTTACCGGTAGGTTCCTAACAAGGCCCTGTGATTGAAGCTCTGGGATCATTTCATCGGTTACTTTTAAAAATGAAGGAATCAGGGCACATGAAGCCATCTTGGGGGAGAAGGAAAGCAGAGGTGTCTTCACACGTCTGATGATGAATCGCTGGGTGGCCCAAGGGCGTTTTCTTGCCATACCAATGGGCCCAGAGTGTAAGGCAGCTAAGGCAATAGGGCCACATGAAATAACTGAGAAATAGTGTGGTGAAAAGAATGTAGGGAGATAAAACGACAGAAAGGGAAGGAGCCGAGGACAGAGAGAAGGATGGAGAGAAGAGAGTGAGAAGGGCGAGGAAAATGAAAATCACTCACTTGGAGCAGAGCCTTCTTAATTACTCTCCCCACATCCTGTCTCCACTCGGGGATGTCGGGGTTGAACTCGTCCAGATTAGGGGAGAAAGATAAAAGTAGAGATTTGAAGAATTCTGTCGAGGAGAGTCAGGGGAGAATCAGCCATTAATTCACTCGGATCCGGGGGCATTATTCTCAGGGAGCTGTGCCAACTGTCATTTTGCTCAAGTTGGGTTTCAGGTAGTTAACACTTGATGAAAAGAAGAGGGTTTCTCATATCCCCTGCATTTCCCTTTGGCTAAATGTACCAGATGCACTTCTAGATAATTAGAAAATGTCGCAGCTTTACGCCAACTCTTCCACTGGTAATAAATCATTGCATTTTACAGATACTTGCTGCCGAATTGCTTCATTTCAAATGAAGACATATTCTTTAGAGCTTCTAACAGTAATGTCATACATTTTACTGAAGTAGGAGCAGTTTTATTTCAGAAACAATTTACACACAGCAGAGACAGCATATGACTGCTGACTAGAATGATGTACTCTGAATTATTTAACTGCTTTCCATAAAACTGCATATTTTGAACTTATTAAAATTAAAATATACCCATTGTAGAGACTTATTAATAGTTAAAGGACACAGTTAGAAAGCAAATACTGACCTTTGACTGCTATGGTCTTGGTATCCTGCAGTATGGTGTTGGCTGCAGCCACTTGGACTGTGATGGTGTGCATTCCCTCAGTGGGAAAGGTGTAGGAGATGCTCCCATCAAGTGTTACCAGTGGCTGCAAGCGCAAAACGACAGGGGCAAGAGAATGTCACATTTCTCAATGACTCGTGCTGCTTTTCTCATGTCCGATGGACTTTCACTGTGGCTTTCATACAGTATATGAATTAGAAGCTAAGACTAAATATATACAAGAGCCACATCCTGGAGGATTTACCTCAGTATTGTTTCCCAGCCACCAGAAGTAAGTGACAGTACGTGAATGACTCGGTAAGACCACTGCTGTGATGTTCACCTCCTTGTTCCTGATGACCACAAAGGGAGCAAGAAGCTGGACATGCTCCACTGGGCCTGAGACAGAAAAACACACAGGAGCCGATATCATGCAGGGCTAATGAGGCACACTCGATAAGGGGCTTTCAATTAAGAAAAAGCCATTTGGCAAGTTCACAAATCCCAAGTCCATGAGCTATAAAGAAAATAAAATATTTTACAACCATTCATTTCAATAAGTAGACATAAAAATTTTGGTAGGGGAATCTCAACTTCTGGGAGCCCTATTCTCTCCACTAACAGTCACAAAAAGTTTTGCAGACACATTCAGAGTAATCATTTTGTGTTTTTGCTTCAGAATGAATAGAAAAAAATGTCCTCATTTATGCTGACCAAAATCCCAGGCAACAATGTTTTTTTTTTAAAAAAAAAAACTTGTTTGCTAACTGTCTAAACTCAATTTTTGGGAGACACACTCATTCTAGTGTATCCAGACCAACACACACACCAACACATTAGATTTAAAACCCTGCTAAAATGCCAAGTTTGTCCTCTGGAACTGATTACTAAAAAGTTGAGTAATTAAAAATGACAGCTGATCAAATGATTTTCTGACATTGCCTGACAGAATTGGTGGTGACATCTAAACTCCCTCTATGATTAAAGGTCTTCTGGGTTCTGTAACCAAGGTGAAGCCCCATTCTAATACTAAGAATATGTTGCTATCATATATTTTTGGCATGAAACCTTCTGGGTAACGCTGAAATACTCCCCACAAAGAACCTAATAGGAACTGACAAGGGTCTAGGTTGCTTACACTAATCTGAGGGATGAAGTTTCCCTGCATGGACTTGGGTGAAAAAACTCCAATGAAAGGTTTGTGAAGTGCTGTGGTCTGGGATGTTCGTCTCACCGAGGTCTCCGTTAACGCTCATCCTCTTTAACCAGAACTAATCTTTATCCTCACTTGGAGATGCTCAGTGTGTGTGCATGTGAATTTGTGTGTGTGTGTGTGTGTGTGTGTGTGTGTGAATGAAAAGAATCATTGTAGTAGTTTTTTGGCATTTCCCGTGAGACCATCACCTGCACTGTAAAATAAATCCAGCTTTAATTGTTGGTGTCAGAAATGTGGCTGACACGCCAGATGGTAATAAGTACATTAAAATTGATTGAACAAATTGATATAGTGATTGAACAAACTGATATAGTTAGCTAAAAGTAACTGACAAGAGATAAAACACATGTTAAGGGGAGAAGTGATGCGCGGTAACCAAAGGGACCCAGGAATGTACCTTTTGGTAATGCATGTTTGGGCCAGCTTTAGGAGAAAATATCACAGGTGTGGGTGGACGGGCGGGTCAGTACTGACGAAGCATTGATCAAGGTGGGCCTAAGTTATAATAATTTACAGAAAACTGACAAAAGCTTAATTTGTGCACTAGTGCCCTCATTTCACTTTCTGTTTTTCTCTCTGTCTCTCAGTCATACGCAGACATGACTCCCAGAAGCTGTTTCAGTACCACGGACAGCTCCGCAGTGCTGGCTGCTCTCAGTCTGGTTCTTTGTCTCATTTATCAGTCAAGTGCTCCCATGGTGCACTGCTTCATCTTTTTTTGCAGGTCGGGATTGGCATGGATTGTAATGAGTTGCTCTTATTATGAATGAGTGGGTGCAGCTATTAAAGAAACATGACCTGCACATTACCAGAAGGGAGCATGTATGAGAAACTGGAATAGAATTGGAGAGTATGACAATTCTGTACATCTTTGTGTAAGCTGCTGCGTGCAATCTGCTACAAAAAACAAACAAACAAACAAACAAACAAACAAACAACTATTGTTATCCTCAGATAACTGGCAAGTAGCTGCAGTGGCTGTAAAGGCCTACTTCTTTGTCTCTGTTCCTGCTCCTGGTGAAACTTTGCATAAGCAAGTTTGTTACAACCTTTCTCTCAAAAGTTATTTGTGTCTATCACAGCTGCCATGTTACATAATCCTGTGTATAGGTCAGTGCAGTTCACTTCAGATGAGTTTAGCATGGATCAGCAGTGTGACTGTCACTCAGTTGAACATATCTTAACACCTGGAGCTGGGAAACATAAAATGTTCACATGAAAGACGGCATTGCTTCTTTAGATTAAAAATGCATGGCCATGGAAAACACACACACACCAATTTAAAAAAATAAAAAAATCTGATTCCTCAAGTAGCTTTAAAATTGCAATATGTAGGTATCCAAAGTGCGCACACACACATGCAAGGCAGACAAGAGGTAATTCAAAGTGCTTTGCAGGGGCATCAAATACATAAAGAATAAGACATTAAGGAAACATTAAAATTTCATTTAAAATGCAATAAAAACAAAAAAGCTAAAACAAGTGAATACATAATTTGAAATTAAAACAAAGTTGCATTTAAAGAAACAATAAAAACAAAAGCACATAAATTTTAAGTGATTTCAGAGAGCTGTTGATTCAACTAAACGGTCATTTTGGAGGCAACAGTTTGTGGTTCTGTAAAACTGCATCTGGGTAGGTGTGATAATAACAAAATACTTGTCAGGTTAACACAAATCAATTCAACTGCTCCACAGTTTACTTCCGCTGTCATGCACACTGTAAAAAACACAAGCCTTATAATCTTGATGAGATTATTCACCGCAGGGCTGTTGCATTAACAGTGTTAGGCAAACTACTTTTAATAAAGTATAGTAAGCTGATCTACAGGAACAGTTCCTCTAGTGAAGTGAAGCTTCACTACGCTGAAGGAGAAATGTAAGCCTAGCTCAAGCTACAACATGGCTAAAGTAGTTCACTGAGCTTCACTTGATTTTTTCTCACAATGAACCAACTTCAGTCCCCATCAACCCTTTCACAGCGATTGATAAAACTGTCAGTCATGCAGACAGGTGGGAAAAAAAAACTGTTTTCTTCATTCTGATTTGACAGAAGCTTCTTTTATTTGGGTTGAACAGTAAGCAAGCCTGTTGTTTCTCTTAACTCATTTATTTCTCAAGTTACAAAAGAGACAATCCCTCTGTGCCTTTTGCAGTCACTTACTGATCCTCATCAGTTTTATGTTGTGTTGCAGAAGAAAGTTGTTGTGCAGCTGCTGTGCTATGGCTTTAAGAAGTCTTTTGGAAGATGTAGTTTGCCTGGACTCTATTGTTCTACTAGATCATTAAAAAAGCTAAGCTACTACAAAGTTAATCTTTAAGGAAAAGAGCAATACCACCATGCTGATGATACGCTGCATAGTGTCTAACCACAAACCGGAGCCCAACTTCTAACCAAATATCATTTTATTTTCCTTTAACAGACTTCTCTCTAATCCGGACACTGGCTGGCACTTACATGTGACATGCAGGAAGAGTGTTGTGGTGTCATAACCCAGCGTGTTCTCTGCCAGCGCTGTGACACGGAATATTCCAGCAGACTTGTAGACGTGTTTGATCCCCTCCTCGGTCCAGCTCAGGTTGGAGTAGGACACAGCTGTTCCGTCACCAAAATCCAGCTGGATATTGGTCCTCAAAGAGTCGCCCTGAAACACAGCAGAGCAGGACTTCAAGAAGCTACAGATAAACACA
The DNA here is from genome assembly GCA_029783665.1 of Naso thynnoides. NCBI lineage: Eukaryota > Metazoa > Chordata > Actinopteri > Acanthuriformes > Acanthuridae > Naso > Naso thynnoides. The sequence continues at coordinate 28,137,417 of JAQLOL010000019.1, read as the reverse complement.
GTGCACCTATGCTACTTTTTTATGTGAAACCTCTCTCAACACCACAAACTAGGGCTGATCACAGTCATCAGGTCACTGATTTGAAATGGGAAGAGTTACCACTGAGTTACCATTCACAAGGGAGAACTAGCAAAACAAGTCCAACAGAAACTACAATGTACTCTGTACACTGAAATAGACAGAAGTTCCTGAGATAGTGGAGGTTAAATATATATACCCTCTTTCTGAGATTTATGTAGATCATTTCAAAAGACAGCAACAATCAGTTTGTTTGTTTTTGTTTAGATATTTTTGAGGCTTTTTGTGCCTTTATTTTTTGAGTAGGACAGCTGTAGAGTGGACAAGAAACAGGGGAGAGAGAGAGGGAATGACATGCAGCAAAGGGTCACAGGTGGAAGGAATCAAACCTGTGGCCACTGCAACAAGGACAAAGCCTCTGTATATGGCACACTTGCTCTACCAACTGAGCCACTGGACACCACTACAGTTGAATTTTTTAATAAACAGATGCATCCAATACAGCATGTAATGCAAATGCTTCAGTGAAACGGTAAGCGACTAGCTGCTGGACCGAGCAATTAGCATTTAGTAGCTAAAGAGCCAAATATTTACCACAGGAGATGCTGAAGATCAACAGCTGAGCTAAAAGAGTCATTATCAGACTCACATCATCCAGGTGGCCAGAAACATGTCTCTGAAATAATCCAAATGTTGATACAAACTTGCTGGATGCAAATTTATTAACAATTTTTTGCTAACAAATTCATAATATCAACATGGTAACAGTGAAATGTCAACGTCATGTTCATTACTTGCAGTGTTGGTGAATACCCACTTACATGTAACAAAATTATATAATTTAATTACAAAGTCAATGTAATTGTAATCCGTTACATTTACTGAGAAAAAATATGTTCCCAAATGACAGTGACTTTTGAAAATGTTAATAATTACAAAGGGAGTTACATCTGAGTATTTTCTGTAGAAAGTTTAGGCTATTTTGTTTGAAAAATATTCATTTTGTTGCTTTGCATGTTTTGATGTGCACAATGTTTAGTAAAGTTTGGTTATATTCTGGTGCTTTTGATTGGTTCACTTATTAGAGTTTGCAGCACCCTGTGTCTGCCACTGCATGGTTTAAAGATTTGAAAAGTGTTTAAAAGACAAAAATTTGTTAGAAATTTAGAGAAGAAATCAAAAATAATCAAATGTAATAAGTTACATTACTTTGATACAGTAATTGAAATAGTTACATTACTTATTGTATAAAAAACAGGGTGACTAGTAATCTGCAACATTTTAAATTTCCAAAGTAACCTTCACAACCCTGATTACCTGTTTCTGCTGCCCGATGTATAATTAAAAAATAGCTACGGCACATTTTATGTCATCATTGTTTTAGTAAAAAAAACCAAAACAAATATTTTGCGATTAGACAAACATTTTACCAAATATTTTTGGCCCCATGCAGCACAAATTGCCTTTATCACATTAAAATGCCAGTTTCTTGTGTCTTGATCTAAAATTGGTTGACACTCCTACAAACGTGGTAATCACCACAACACTTGATTTGGTCAGAAATAGCTACAAATTGTAGCTGTAAGTACTCACTGAAGGCCACCTCTGTGAAGACAGCTACAGCCAGTTCAGCATAACACTTGTGAATAAATGCAGTTCATGAGTGATTTTTTCATCATGTTGAATATGCTGCAATTTGCTTGATCTTAGCAGCTATATGTTCATACTCAACGAAGTTCATTTAATTACACTAATTGCATATAATTACATGGTTAATCAGTTGTTATTTCAATTATTTCACTTCAAGACACAAAGTCCTAATGTGTCTTATGTGGAGTTAATATTGCATGTTTCTAAAGTTTTTCTGATCAGTTTAGCAGAAAACAATTTATTTCATAAAACGGGCATCAATTTTCTTTGTTTTGCACAAATGCTCATTTGCAAAACAGTTTGGCAAACATTAATTAGTGAAAAAGGACGAAACTTTTTTCAAGGACTCCTTGCAGACAGCTGATTTGTTTGGAAGTTAACTCATGAATAAACAATTATCAAAGTCAGCTTTGATTTATCAAGATCTGGATGCTTGTCAGTCAGTGTGCTGTGTCCTTAAATGTCAAAGTTTTTTCAGAACTAAATTATTACTGCTGAGAAGGTGTCGGATTGCTGCATATAAATGTCTGTGTCAGAAAGAGGAGGAGAGAGACCTCTGAGTTTTCCCATATGCGTCTGTGTGTGCACACCACCCCACCATGTTTGCCTTTGCATGGTGTGTGAGTCTTCAGCTGCCTGCACAGTTTCCTCAGGGAATCACATCTGGCACTTTGCGAGGATCAGCACACAGTGCAAGTGTTGGTGGCTCCAGCTGCCACAGCGACCAAATCTGCTCTCATCCCCCCAGGCCTGCGAAGGCAAACTCCCAGGCTCCCGTTGGCACACTGTAGCGCAATGCTACTGGGATCTTCATTTGTAACACTACATTTGCATGCTGGCTTCACCAAAATGCACAATGAAACAAAATAAATACACCTATTGTTAATGTTCTTTTTCCTGCTCTTTTGCTCCTTCCATCCCTCGCTACCTCATTCCCTTCCATGTGTGCTTCTGAGCGTGAAACACGAGAAGTTTTGTCAAGGCTTCAGGGAATTTTTCATGTCACGTTGCCTGAAAAAATGATATCTCCAATAAGTAGCTGGAGAGAATAGAGAACAGCTAAGAACAGGGATTGACAGTGCAGGCATTGTTAAGAGCTGTAATGAGCTGGCGTGCAAACAAGACTCAGGCATGGTGGCGCCGATGTCACTCAGCTCTTCCCTGTGTCTGCTGTCCATTCTGCGTTCATGCTTGCTCTCCATGTCAGCCACAATGGGATTCACTAATCTGCATGAGACTGATGCTGGCCCGTCTCTCTAAATGTCACTCTTTGTGTGCATGTATCTCCCAGGGCTGAGCAGATCCAAATACATCATGGTTGGGGCCTTGAGGCTGGGACGTCAGTGTTGGTTCACAATGAAAGCGCTGTTGTACAGGGCTGACAAGGATTCTGATACACAGGGCCGACATTTTGTTCAGGTACGTGTCAAACCTGAAACCACGATGTCAACATGACAGGCGATAACAAATGGCAATGTTTCTGTGAATAATCTTGCAAAGTCATTTTGGTTGTTTCCACAGTATGCAGAGTATTGCTGTATTATGTATCTGCAGTATTGAGTTAAGGTATACCAGTAAAACTGCATCAAATGTAAAAGAGAAACATTATTTCTTCGATGACAGGAGGTTTCCACTGACAATTGATTGCACAACATGAGGTAAACAAAAGCAATTTGAAGTTTTCAAAAATCTCTTGAAATTATTTTGTATAAAATGTTTTTTATTTTGCAGAGGGAATCATTTTATTTTATATTGGCCATAGATCGATAGATATAGTGAGTTGCACTCAGTTCCAGTGAGTGTTTTAGCCTGTTTTGTGTGTGTGTGTGTGTGTGTGTGTGTGTGTGTGTGTGTGTGTGTGTGTGTGTGTGTGTGTGTCCGTGTGTGTCCATGAAAAGTAAAAAAAAAACAAACAAACAAAAAACAGCAAACAAATATTTTTCTCTTTCGTTTTGTTTGAATATTTCAGTTGCTTTTACCTCTTTACTGGAAACCATTTCTTACTGACTCTTAAAA
>JAQLOL010000019.1:28077438-28092906 GCA_029783665.1 Naso thynnoides | reverse complement strand
GGGTGTGTGGATGGTATGAGATGAACTGATCATAGGTGACTTGATTTATGAGGCAAACACTGATTATGACTGGAGATACCCTTGAAACTATATATATTTGAACCAGAATATACAGAGGAGGAAACTGTCAAGAAAATGATCGCTGCAAACATGGAAAAACAAGGTGTTTTGCTGCAGCACATCCCACAGTGTACTGACACTGATATCTGGATGTCTGATGGCAAACAACCACAGCTTGCATCGGTCATCCAGATCTTCAACCAACCAAACGATGGTAACAGATAGCCTGCGGGTTACGTTGTTACATCCCACAACCATGCACTTCATCATGAAAAACAAGTGCTAAGTTATAATCTTCACTTACTACCAAAGTTTTCCTACTAACACTAGTCTTGTTGAGGTCTTCACTGTTTACATTGAGCAGCGTGTGGGCACACACACCTCTGTATGCCAGCTCCAAGTCATGTGACACTTCTGTCAGAGGAAAATAGGACAAAACTAATATAAAACACTTTTAGGGGGGAAAAAAACATTGACCATTCCAAGGAAAAAAAAGATATGTAATAAACACCTGGTACTGAATAGGTTCATCAAACTGTATTCATTGTTTATTTCACATTATTTGCAAGTGCAGTTTAAGTGAATGGGAAGGCAAATTTCAAACACCTCCTCTTAGTCACTGAAGCATGTAACCTTGGTGAGTCAGCATTTATTGAACACAGCGACAAGCTTGTGACAAAATCACTTTAAACAGAGTTTACTCTCTTGCAAAATATCCTACTTTCAGCTGTTTAGAGCTAAAATCTCCATGATACAGAGATAGTGATACATGAACTGAAGTAGCATTCACTCTTGCTTTTTCCTATTTTGTCAGGATTGCAGACAATGTAAGAGCCCATCCAGTAGCTTGTACTTTTATCTGTACTGCTGTAAAACTTGGACAAAAATTAGTGCCTTCCTCTTCTGCTGGAGGATGTATTTCAGAGGCCACTCAGGTTAAATGCCCTTGAGAAATTTACAAGCACTCTGTGCTTACACTAAAGGGACTCCAGTTTCCTCTCCGTTGGTGCCGGTGGCAACTCTGAGATTTTTTGTCTCTGTCCCAATTCCCCAGCTCTTTCTAAATATGTGTCCCAAATTCTCCTTTCTTCCATACAAGCGTGTGCTCTAAATTACCTATGCAGCTCTTGTTTTATTTCTATTAAATGTACCCTTGTGCTTTTCTTTTTTGCGGGACACTTGGTAAATGTGGCTGACAGGTGTAATCTTTTTGCAGGCTCATGTGTTTTTGAGCTTTGAAAATAACTATGAACAAAAAGCTAAAACAGGAGATGCAATTCAAAGTGCATGATTGTTGGAATTCTACCACCTTTATTCACATAGACGTCTACCTGTGGATGAATAGTTCACTCCACTATTTGTACAGAGAGGCTAAGGAGTTACATGACTTTGATCCAAAGCTAGCAAGACTGGGGCTGTAAAGTAACTGATACATTAGATTGTGTGTGTGTGTGTGTCTGTGTGTGTGTGTCTGTGCGACTTCAGCCCCTAGAAATGTTTCCTGACCTCTGTGCTATATTAAGGGAGTCATTTCAAAACAAGAGTCTGATCCATGTCTGGAAGAAACAGGATGCATTAGATGTACTCTGACTCCTGTCTTTTCTCTCGGTCACATCATGACTACCTAACACCACAGATAACCATGAGAATAATTAACTGCTAAATTCAGTCTTTTTTTTCTTTCTTGTTCTGCTCACACATCAGCACACAGGCGGCTGGATTTATAAGCTTCCTGCTAGGCTTTGAGTTTTGGGTCTGTGGAGAAATCACAGTGGTTCAATCACAATCAATCATAGTCCTCAGAGGAACTATGGGCAGCTACAGGTGGGCATGTTTTCTTATTAAACAGTGCTGGCTTTAATGCACCAGTGTTCGTTTGAAAACAACGATGGCTGCTCCTAAAGCGGTTAGAACAGCTGCCGCTCCTGCAGCAGTTATATCAGAACTGGAGAGTATTTCTTTATGGAAAGAGGAGCAATGAACGGCACTAAGATGTTTTCACTCCTCGGACTTCATGTCTGTTACTCAGTTTTGTTTTGCTTTTTGACTCAGCATGAGTGTTGCCCATGACTAAACTATAAAGAATTAAAAGGGGACTAATAGCTCAAGTATGTTGGCTATATCCATCTTTAGTAATAGAAAAAAAAATCCATATTTCATGATAGCAAAGCAGGCATTTGGTTGTTAATAATTAAGATAGAGAAAGATTATATTAAATGCAAATACCATTTAAAAGGAAGGTTGTCTGGGAGACAAGATTTTTCTTTTAACTAAAAATATCAGTGCTGATCTGACCTTTTGAATAATTTTTCATCAATTATCTAACAATGGAAAACTTATTAAAGCTGTTGAAGCCAATTTTGTAGAGAGCTTGATGAAATTCTCTAAAAGACCCAAAGCAGCTCATGCAAACCAAAAAGAATGGCACTGACACATATTTTGTGCATATTGCATCACTGAAAAGTCACATGAAACAAACAAAGGGCATGTAAACTGAAGAAAGCCATACAGTAAGTAAGAGATCATTAAAATATTTCCCTTTGCCAACATTAAAAACAAATCTTACGCACGTACTGATTCAAGGCTGTTCCACATTCTGAATGGATGGATTGAGGCTGCATTATGAATGATTTCACTCAAACTACACCAACCATGGGGCGCCCTGCGGCTCAGTCGTTAGAGTGGGCGCCCCATATTACAGAGGCTATGTCTTCGCTGCAGCGGACCCAGGTTCGATTCCACCTGTGGCCCTTTGCTGCATGTCATTGCCCCTCTCTCTCTCCCCTGTTTCCTGTCTACTCTTCAGCTGTTTCTGTCCAAAGCCCCCCAAAAATATCTTTAAAAAAAACCTACACAATGACCAGATTCAGTCATTAACATTAATTTCAAACAAAATTCCAGTGTCAAGTGCGGTCATGGCTGGAAATTCTCACTGCTTTACTGAAGGTGAATAATTACAATAAAACATAAAACAATAAACATGCCCCAAAATGAGCATTCTTTTGAGAGGATGTTGTCAGCAGGTTTTAAACCTTTGGTCTCTTTTATTGCTTTCCTACACTGACACATCAAAGATGTTGCATAAAAAACAACAAAACTGGCTCCCTGGTTCCTGAAACTAGTTTGGCATCACACCCCCCAAAATTTTCATGAGCAAACTGAAAAGATTCAGACACATCAATATGACCGTTAGCAAGCCATCAGAGGCTTCCAGATGCTCGAGAAAGGCTTAAAATTTAAAAACCCAGGAGGCTGATGAAGGCAAATGAATAAATCTATTTGATTATTAATTCCTCAAACTTTCCTTTTTTCCTCGTCATAAAGACACAACAACATTTTGAGGTGCAAAAACTAAGAGCTAGTAGAGGAGGGAGGATGAGAGTCTAGATAACATTCTACTATATCCGACCAGAATCCGTACTGCAGAGCTGGCTTACTTATATTACACAGAGTTGCACTGACACTACATGGTTAATCCATCCACCTACCTAAAGCCTCCCCCTCCAAATGACAGAGACAAAGAGTTCAAAAAGGAGTAATACAAAATTTCTAACAAAACCTCATGTTGGATTTTCAGAGAGTGACGCAGAACAGCTTGACATCATTCTTTTAACTGCAGCAAGCAACCGTTTCAGGATCAGTTAATTCCTCCTAAGACTTTGGCAAGGGAAAACAGGATGGAACACTATTTGAAAGGGGAGGTTGTCAGCGTATGGTATTATATTGAAAGTATATACATGTGGTATGTTTAATGTGATACCCATGACATGCTTTTACTGTACATCTTATGGTACATATACATGCCTAAATGTATGCACTCAGATAAAAGTCTGCTGGTGCACCCTGCTGCACCTGCCATTTATTAAATGATGTACATATTGCTGATGCTCCATCTCTGACTCTTGCACTCTATTTCACAAGTCTTTCTGTTTTCCCATTTTATTTCCCCTGTGAGGGTATGTCGCAGTCTTTCCTTCACATGTCACACTCTTTCATGTCCTTTGCTTCGAAGACATTTAAATCCGTGTAGTTCACTTATTCCACAAATAAGTGAGTGTGTGGGTGAGTGAGAGGTGGAGTGTGTGGGTGAGTAGGTGGCCAATTGAGTCAGTGGTTGAGCTGACAGGCTGGTGGAGTTTAGGTGGGTGCTGATTTGGCTTGAGGTGTGATGTCCTTGTTCTTGACAAAAGCAAGGCGAGTCTTCTACCATGCTATCTTTAAAAGGGAAATGGAGCTAACTTACCAAAAACTGGACATTTTTTCAAAGTGTTCAAATTTACTCCAACATGATTTTCATAGCACACTGGCATAAACTGAAAACATGTTGCCTAATAATTGTGAGCTCAATGCATAAGGTATACATTAATTAGTTGTAGTAGGAACAACAAATGTTGCTTATATTGCTTGCATATTTTACTCATAAATGATAAATTCTGAGCACAAGCTGGCGTCTTGAAAAGTCTGAACAGAAATCAAAAACCCAAAAATATTTAGTTAATTACTACTTATTTGTGGGAAATCTTGAAGAGCTTCAAACCAAAAAACATTTCAAATAATTCCATTATTTTTAAACTTTGCCTTGTTTTAAGTGTTTCGGTTTGCATATGACTAAAAAAAGTCAACAAGATTTTAATAAGTATTACAAGATTTCCCTAACAAAAAGGTCTATTTGTGTAAAGATACAATTAATAATGTTGTCAGACACTTAAAATGGAAACGGCAGCCTGTCGGTAGCAAAAACAACAACAGCAAAACACAACAAAAAGCTGTTTCTAAAACTTAGTGAAGATAGTCGTAGTTGCCTCAAAGGATTGCACTGCAGCTATTGTAGTCATGTTGTGGGGCCCCTGAGGTGATCTTCTGGAGCAACTACAGAGCTTTTTCTAAGTATCAACTCATTTACACACCAAAAAAAAAAAAAAAAAAAAAAATTATCTGTGGCTTAGATCAGCTTTAAGGTCTTATATGGCCATGTTTCACAAGAAATTAATTCCAGGCAGCACTAACTCCATCACATTTAACCATCAAACACTTTAAAGTGTGCTGCATTCAAGCATAATAAGCAGCTTTGGTTTTGCTAATCTTAGCTTAGGAGTTACACAGGGATATTGGATTTCAGTATGTATGTATAGGGAATATATCTTAAGGTTTCTGCACTGGTCCACATTTGTTTTTCTTCCTGTTGCCTTAACTTTGCTTTACAGGAAACAAATCTACACAGGGGAAGTGAGGTAAATCAAACACAGATGGAACCTAAATGAAAAATGAATTGATTCAAACTCTGGTTTCTCACAGGAGGGCTTACACATCAACCACTGAAAGATGAATTTCATGAAGCATTTTCTTGACCTCTTTTTCTTCTTCTCAGATGTTTGTGGCAAACACTTGGGGGAAATGTACATTATTCCATTTGCTGTTGCTATCCAACTATTTAAAGCCCAGAGAAAGAGCACTTCTGCTCAAGATGAAATATAAATCTGGATTAAAGATAAATGACCGCTCTGCAGTGGCTGCCTGCCCTTGAAATCAATCAGAAAAGAGTCTCAGCGGTGGTGGTGGTACAGAGACATGTCCCCTGTAGACAGGATGACATGGATTTACAGTGATTCAGGAACACCAATACTGCTTTCTCTGCCACCCTGTTGCTAGTTTTCTGATGCAAACAAGCTACTTGTTAGGAGTGAGGCAACTGCACCGTCGACCGAGTCTACTGATTGTCACAGACATAACTGGATAACAACCAGGGATTTCCTTAAGTCTCACTGTGAGCTGTGAAAAAGATGTTGTGAAAAGGATGGATAAAGTGAGACAGAAACAGAGAAACAATGCACTATTTTCACAGTAGATGATAAAACGTGGTTGACCTGTGCAACCAAGGAGTAACAGGACCCACGAGGGAAAGTTTTTGACCCGGTCAGCTTCCATTAGTGCAGGAATTCAAAGCATTATAGGGGGTAAATTCCACTAGATGCATGTTTCATCCGTCTCCACTCTGGCATGGCAGTAGAGCTGAAAGGTTTCACTCTAGTCAGTGTGTGTGCTTCCACTGGCTGTGGCAGTGTTGCCTATCTACTCCATCACAGCTCCGATGATCCAGAGCCCTCCACGGCAGATACACAAGGTTTTTTTTTTTGGTTTTTTTTTGGTTTTTTTGTGCCGGATGCTGGAGCAAAACGCAGAAATTCTGGACAAAGCAGATCAAACAGGACAGGAAGTCCGACACAGACACGACACTAAAACCTCAGTTTAATTTTCGAAATAAAACCATCGTGTTGACGTCAGATCATATTTCACTAAACTTCATAAACAAAACATCATTATGTGTGGAGGCTTTGCTTGAAGTCAACAGATCAGAGGTTATAAGAGGCCACATTCGCACCTGATTCTGTAATTGCCACTAAATCTCGTCATCACATGACTCCAGCTCTCTGGCTGTGTTGCGCTCTGAAACCCAGGCGGTAGGTGTTGACAGATGATGGAGCACAGAGCAAACCTGCAGCTGAGTCGTTTCAGATAGCCTTCTTAAATGATACTCGCAGTTTACTCAAGGATTCCTTATAATTTATATATATATATTATATGTATGGATAGAGTATTTTGTTATATTACATATTACAGGGCAGCTTCTCGGGGATTACGTCACACACGCTAACCCAAACAATGACAACCGGGGGAGGGGGGACACACACATATACACACATATACACACACAGAAGGAAAACCAGACATTATCATCAATTAATCAAAAACCCCCGGACGCCCCGGACGGGGCGTAAAAAGTGGACGTGTCCGGGGAAAAGAGGACGTTTGGACAGCCTATCTAATGCTACAGCTGTGTGCTCTTGGAAGGGTTTTGGTAACGGCTATGTGTGCTTGCCTAAGTGTCCGTACACACCATGTTGTGTTTACCTCTCCTGCCATTTTATAGCTGTGCTCCGAATAGCATACATAAGTTAGTACACTTCAATGCAGTACTGTGTGGTGCACTAATCTTGACGGAGGAGTGTTGTCCCAAATCATGCACTGCCGTTTTGAAAGTGACAACATTTTTTAACTGCCTCCTCCTCTTCTTCTTCTAGTTTAACAGCAAATTGCAAAGAGAAGGTGGGTGACCATCATCAATATTTGACTGCTATTTTCACCCATTTTTTTAGTTCATTTGACTTGTAATTAAGAATGTTCTAAAGTATACACAACAATATATCACACATAAACCAGACACACGCCACGTCAATGTTTAATAAAATGAGCTGCCGTAGCTTGAAAAACGTTAGCTAGCTAGCGGATGCTAACATTAGCTAGCATGCCTACATTACCAAATCATTACAGACTCAACAAACATTACTGACGGTGGCTATCTGATAACAGTATAAATACAGAATAGTGCTTCGTGCGAAAACATGTATAACTTGCATCCGTTCAAGGCGGCAATGTTCACAGCTGCCAGGTGCAAGAAAACCCTCGGTGGTTATGTCCTGCCGCCAGTTGAGAGGTTTGTAACGTAGCTTCTTCATGTCACTAATATGTCGTTCGTTGAGGGTGTGAAGTGTACATCATTCCACACTCCATTTTGAGTGCGCGAGTAGTACCCTACACTACATTTTCGCATACTTCTCAATGTGAATGCAGCTGTACAACGTGACGTTATGCACCTCCAGGTGATGTTACAAACACAAACACAGCATTGTCAGGAACCCAGACACAGTTTTCCTACATTCTGGGTCTTCCACATCTGATACAGTGCAGCAGTAATATATTTATACATAGGCCTGTAGGTAATGATAAAAATAAATAAATAAAAAGCTTGATTCACCCTATATCTCAACAAGAATCGGGACAACCTGACAACCCTGACCGTGTACACGCAAAATGGAGGGGTAGGGCTTAATAAGGGCAAGGGGTGAAATGGGATTTGACCAAAGAGTTTAGTACAGAAGTATGCAATTTGGAACTTTTCAGTGTAAATTACATGATTTCTGTATGTCCTCGTTGCTATTTATTTGCTGAAGCTGTTTCCACTGCACTTCCTCACATTTATCCCTTTTTTCCACCTCCTCCCAGTGTAAAAACTTTTTTTTTACGATACTTGAAAGTTTTGTTTTTTGTTTTTTAAATTTGTAGCATTTCATGTTTTTTGGGGTTTTTTTTTGCACAAATTGAAAGTTAAAAGGTGGAGGGAAACCCGACTTGTGTCATCTAAACCAATCTAAACCAAATTTCATCCATTCAAGCAGTGCTCTGTGATATGTGAGCAATATCACCTGAGAGGGACTGATGCTGTACTGTATCATCATTGCTGTGGTTTGGTCGTAGGCATGAGGCTGCAGGCCGAGTGCCGAAGACCTTGAGTGTGAAATTGCTTTTATACAGCAGTTCGACACAGTTTAAATAGCGATGCTGGGTAAGAAAATGTTGAAGAAAGGTGACAAAATAGAGAATTTAAGGGTTTTTTTTGGATCCACCAACAAACAGTTCCCTCAGAGTTAAACATTCACAGGCACTCACAGCAGGCAGTACACTACTTTGTATCAGTACACAAATTGATCTGCATGTGGCTGTTGATTGTGCAGCCAGTGAAACAAGTGCCGGATGAAAGCATCATTGACTGTCACTTGACAGGCATGGCTGATTCTGAGGATTGATCTGACAGTATGTGGCTCCATCTTTTCCATGGATGGTTTCCAGTAACTTTTCATTGAGTTCTCAGACCTGCAAGAGAAACGTTATTTTTTTAAGAGTGCGACTATCATTAGGCCTAATTAGTATCACACATCGCCATCGCGACTCCACAATAATGTCACATAGTTAAAGCAACATCTTGCTGGTGTCCACTGACTGTCATCATCTCCCTCGCTTCAATTCCCGCATCTGACAGCTTCTGGGCGGCAGTGGCCCTGAGGCTGTGATTGGCGTAAACAGCCCATGTTCAAACGTTATATTTTGAAAGAAATCCATGTTTTTAGGCCGGTTGATTGGCAGCGGCTGAATGAATTAACATTACAGTGTAACTGTTGATCGCAGCTGTAAATTACAGAGTTGCTGTGGCAACACGGAAATGTTGATGCGGAGTAATACATACATAGTGATGAAACCGTGATGTGCTGGTGAAATATCGTCACATTTTTTAATGTCTCTCAGCCAATCAAATTGCTTGGCCAGAACTAACTGTTGTATAATGTTGAATTGTAACTAATGCACTGTTGGACTAGTGCTTTCCCCTCATGGTCAAAGACCCCAGAGCTGTGCACTTGGGCCATTTAACACTGTGAAAGGTGTTACAGAAGAACATGTGCGAAACTTGCATACTATACTTCTATTTTACACTATGGCATGAGATGATAAGAGCAGCTGCACAAGCAAGCCTTGCTTATGCAGCAGAAAATACTACTTGATATATAAACTGTAAAAAACTTTGTACTTGGAAACTTTGATATTCAGTGTCTGTGTCACAAGCTACCTGTTCATCGTGTTACTTCTGGCTACTTTTAATGACACAGTCATTCTTTCCCAGTTGTTAATTGGACACCCAGAAGTAAAAGACTTCAGTGACGATGATGGTGATGAAAGGAGAAATCAAAAGAAAAAAAGAAAGAAGGCCTTGGCTGGTGTTGTAAGAAGAGCCCTCATTAAAGTGCAGCATGCAGGTTGTTGTCTTTGTCCAACTCTGTGTTACAGGTCAAATCCAAATGGCATGAAAAAGCCCCTTCAGTGCCAAAGGACGGAAAGAGTTCAGTCGCTGTTTAATTAGTCTGTAGACAGAATAAGTTTTGAAGTTTTGGGGGTTTTTTTTGGTTTTTTAATTCAGCAAAGAAACTGGAAACCACTTAACTGGAGGAGATAAATGAAATTATTCAGGTGCATTTTATCATCAAATACATATTTTAACATTTCTGTGATGTCTACGACTAATAAGAGAAATAACTATTAGCACTCACAAATTATTTGATGTTTTAATTTGATATTTAATTATATTCATCTCCTCCAATTTAGCACACCACTAAGTTTCTCTCTATCTACATTGATTTTGTTATGATTATTTTGAGATGACAAGTGGGGATTTCAGAAATGTTTGATGCAGCTGTGTTGCAACTGTTTAAGACATCTGAAGTGTTAGATTAACATCACTGGTGTAGAAAAAACATGGGCACAAAAGTGATGAGAAAAGTCACTGGTACTGTGAAATTCTGCATTAAAAATATATAACCCCAAAAAATTAGCCACCTGTGCAGCACTTTACATCTATGAATGTGTTAATTGGTCATGCACTTAGTTTTTTCTGTTTTCTGTCCAATGAAATGTTAGTAAGTAGCTGAATATTAGCATACTTTTAAGAACCGCTGCAATGATGTGGTGTTGGTCAATGAAATTCCAACAAAAATCTGCCACTTTTCAGTGACACTGTAGGATTTTTCTGTAATAAATGTATCATTAAGAAGAAACAGACGTTATTCCTTCTGCCAGGGTCAATGTAGTGATAATATGTTGTGTCTTCTGGAAATGCTGTGCAGGACACGACTGAAAAGTTAGAATGACCTAAATGTTTCAGGAGAATAACTCAACTAGAACATGAGAGAAAAGAAAAAGTAAGGTTTATCTATTGCAGTTCTTATTGTAGTAGAGTAAAACATCTGACAGCAGGACAATTTAAACACACATACATCCAACTGTATGCAAATGTGCATGTTAATGCGATACGATACGATATGATGCACTTTACTGTCCCTGTAGGGAAATTTGTTTTGAACTCAGATGCCACACACATATACGCCTTAACACAGTGGTTCCCAAAGTGGGGGTCGGGACCTCCCAAGGGCTTGCAAGATACAGAGAGGGGGGGTCCTGAGATGCCTTCGAAAAAACAAATAAATTTTGAAAATAATTGCATATTTAATTCATTAACGCATAAATCCTGGTTATATTCTTTCTTCAATTACTTTAGAATAATATTATGGCTGTTAGGCTGGTGTTCTTTTGTGTTGTATTGATGCCGATGCTTACATAGTCCTAATAGTGCACTTTGTTATATGCCACCTCCAGGATCAATGGGGGTCCCCAGTCTCTGGCATTGTTATTTTAGGCGGTGCAGGCTAAAAAGTTTGGGAACCCAGGCCTTAACATACACATACCACAACAATAAAATAAGAAAACACAACCCAATATTGCACGTCACAAAATCTTGCACATATAACAGTATTGCACACACTCAGTGGTGAAACACTATGAAACTAGGACACACTCCCTGCAGCCTTAAGCAGAATTATTTACAAGTTTTACAGAGTTTGGTACAAGAGAGTTTATAAAATGGTAAAGTTTGTGGTGGGGAACTCTGTATCTTCTGCCAGGGGGCAAGAGCTCGTATTCAGGCTGCAGGACATGTGATGGATCAGTCACACTCCTTTTTACTTGCCTCAAAACAGACTGGTAATATATCTCCTGGAGAGACCGGTGATCACTCCTTCCTATCACCTTCATGGCGGTGTGCACCAGTCGAGTGAGCTTAGTCTTTAGCTGTACAGCCAGGTTGTCGTACCATGTTGGCATTCCATATCTCACCAAGCTCTCGAGCACAGCCTGATAAAATAAAAACAGAACCCTCTGGTCCTCACCAAACACCCTGTCTGTGCAAGAAACGCAATCTTTGATGAAGCTGTGAACACAGATTTGCAACATGGACCTTCGAGCTAAAAGTGTCGTCCAAGTGCACATCAAGAACAACAGTTGTGCTTTCTAAAAAAGCTTTGATGGCTGCGACCAGACTTTCAAAGTCTAGTATGTTGACTTCAGTTATAGAGCAATAACTTATAGGTCTGCTGAAGTATACTGACAACAAAAGACACTTTTGAGCACTACTCGGTCTGCGGATCAATGTTTTTTGACATTTGAGAGCACACAGGCACAGAATGGTAAAAGCAGAATTAGATTTGTGAGCAAGGGAAGACAGGATTGTGAGTGTAACAGATGATTTGAGCATGCAAGATGAAGTGTGGAACTACATTTGAGTCAGAAATAGGGATTCTCATGCTCACAATGATCAAAGCTGTGCACGCTCACTTTTGGCAGTCTGAATCCCCTGAGCGGACTCAAACGGAGAACAGAGCGTCACCTGTTAAATTAGACCTTAAAGTGAGGGGTCATCCTGTTGCACTTTTCCCTTCAAAATAAAAGCTGGAAATTCAAAAATGCACATTGTAAATGGTCAGAACTGAAGAAACCTCTTGGATGACAGATGAAATGTCTTTAAGAAACTCAAGCAAGTCCAGCTGCTTTTTAAAGCCCCCAGAGGAACTTACTTTTTGTGTTGTTTGTAGCGGCATGTGTGGACAAAAGCGGTCCCTACTGTCGTTAAGATCTTGTCTAGCCCTGGCATTTGTTAGCCTGGGCACAGACTAGAGACTCTGCCCACTTCACCGAGTGGACTTGATTCTCTTGGTCTGGCAGTGCCTCTACTTTGAATGATTTTAGGAGGAAGGAATTTTTTTTTTTTCCTAATCATATCTCATCGGTTGTTGCCTTTTCGAAGTTAGTCCGCAAGAATGGTTGTTATGTTGCCGGTGGGGTGTTGCACCTCTTTGGAGTGTGTGTGGAAAGAAGACTGGCTAAGCAAAACAACCAAAATCCAAAAATGTCTTCATAAACTGTTAAATAATCACATAGATGTTGTTATATTAAATGTGTGTGATTAAGATTCTGACCGACCATTCGTCATGGAAAGAGACAAATGTTTTCCGCTTGAAATCGTATCACATAATCACCGTGAGTACGCACGGACAGATGGACCTACGGCGTACTTCCTGCTTTCCGCTGCCGAGGACAAACTTCTTCAATGGCAGAGCTGCATGAAGCACTAGCACAAGCAAACGGTGGCGTCTTCTTTTCCGCATGTAATCTAAATTTGGCATTTTTTAAAAACTCATATGAAAAACACCACTGGTCCTTTTACGTGGTTTTGTCGGTTGACATGTCAGATATTTCTTGACAGACAGCTTCGTCCCACCCGTGGCACTCACTGGATAATCACCCTTTCAACTGCAAATCACAGTTTCACAGCGCAATGCCTGACCAAGAGAATCAAGTCCACAGAGTAGGCGGAGTCTCTGGTCTGGGTCCAGACTAGGCATTTGTTGTGTTGGAGAGTGAAAGAAATACCCTGTCTATTTGCACAATACCAGTTCGGCCATAAAAATAAAATATTGAAATTATCTTAAGAATGCTGCCTCCTGCTTCCTGCCATGGATAGAAAAAGAACAGCAGATTGATCATGCTCGTAAATGACAAATTATCTCTTCTGGTCTGTGCATCATAAAGCATTTCATAGCATATCTGCTAATTGAGGGGACCGAGCAAAGGCATTGTGAAAGAAAAAGCATAATCATCTCAAATATCCTCGCCGATGGTCTCATTTGCCCCATAAGATGTGAGGCAACAGCATTAAAAGTAGACTGCTTCCTAACAACTTAAAAGTTCCTCGTAGGGACTTTAATGACGTCAGGGTGGATCAATACATCCCTGCCCTTAAAGCAACTATATGTAACTTGGTCACAACCTGCTTTTTTGAAAATGAAACTTAAAATGCGCATTACTAAGTCACACAAAGCAGCAATTTTAGTGAGTCTGGCTCATATTTTATGGAGAAAATGTCTTCTGGTTTTCCCTCTGATGCCCTACCTCTGCTCTGTCTGTCTGCAGCCTTTTGTTTATCATAGCTGTCACCAAAAACTACACGCCAGTTTGAGATAACTCTTGCTATTCCTCTTGCTTGGTCACTGTCTCTTTCCTTTAATTAGAGTCCTCTTTACAGTTTCCCCACCTCTGTCATCAAGTTAGTAACATTGGAAGCTGTTGAGTCTAGTTACATTGCCCAGTCACTTGGCTCTAGTTCTGGTGTCCATTCTATTACATTTCCAAAGTAACCTTCCCAACCTTGCGCTCAGGACACACATTCTACGTCTGCATTGGCAGCATGTCTGTTTATTTTCAGCGACCATTAAAGCAGATTAGAGCAGCCACACAGCTCACAGGAGACGGACATCATCATCGAGGCTCGTCGATTTTTTCAGTGAGACATGCACAGTTCTCTGCTAAAATAGACAGAGAAAAACACAAATAATCTGTTGCCACTAATATTGACATCATACCAGCAAAATTAGCTGTAATTTCAACATTTCCAGCGTGTTTTTTCAAATTAAAACCTCTCACAAGCTTGTATGTACAGAGAATCCATTTACAGATTTAATTGTGACACATTTAAAGGATCTTGACATATAAAACAGTATTTGCATTTTAGGATAAAAAACAGTCAAACCAGAGACCCAATGCATTTAAGTTTAGTTTTGCAATTTAATTTAGACTGATCACGGGCTTTGGCTGACTTTATCTAACAACACGGTGCATCCTACCAGCCTGGAGTGGAAACACACCTGCAGTGTCTGAACTGGAACAGAACTCTGCTTAATATCATGACTTTATAAGCATCAAATGACTTGCTTTCATTAATTTCGTTAGTTTATAATATGAAGAACTGTAAAGTGTCATTTCCATGAGGCTATTCGGTCAGAAAGAGATGGATAATGGGAAATAAACTTGGATTTCATCCTCGCAGCAGATCGAGCTGCAACCTGCCTTGCAACCCCAACCCACCCCCACCCACCCCACACACACACACACACACGAACACACACACAGTGTAACCATGTTTTGTTTCCTAGATGGTAACATTTTAAAGGCATTTAAGATCCCACATTCTCCCTCGAACCGTTATTGTCCAAGGAACCGTCGGCTTCATGTAACCAAGCCTGGCAGGTCTGTGTTTGGATTTCTAAGTAATGTTTATGGGGCTGCAGCTCAAGAGACATCCCATAAATAAAGAGTTCAGAGAGTGGTAACTTTCTATTACCCACTTCAGAGCCAACAGCACAAGATAAAAAGTGAGAAGAACTCTAACTTAAGCTGCTGACTTTAGCATGTTAGGCTAAATGTTTTTTTTGCCTGTCTAATTATCCAACCTAAGCAGCTAAACATGGTAGGCTAATGTCAATGAAAAAAAGTATTAAAAAACATCAATTAAAAACAATCTTAGCTTTTTCATCATCATAGTACTAGGCTTTACACTGTGCAAAAACAGTGTTGTTTATTTCAATATCTTTTACATAGATCATCAGACGATTGTGATGCTAACAGTTTGCTTGGTACATGAAGGCTAATGTTAGCTTTTTTAGCCTCTTTTTTTTTGGCTGCGACCAGCAGCTCTATACATTGCTCTGTCATTCGGTGTTTTGCATAGGAGGCTGAAATTTGACATGGAGGTTAAGTGTGTGTGTGTGTGTGTGTGTGTGTGTGTGTGTGTGTGTGTGTGTGTTTGTGTGTGTGTGTGTGTGTGTGTTTGTGTGTGTGTGTGTGTGTGTGTGTGTG
>JAQLOL010000019.1:28060486-28077338 GCA_029783665.1 Naso thynnoides | reverse complement strand
CACACACATATACACACATATACACACAAGGAAAACTGGACATTATCATTAATTAATAAAAAACCCCCGGACGCCCCGGACAGGACGTAAAAAGTGGACATGGGAAAAGAGGACGTTTGGTCAGCCTACTGTAGTACTGTAGTTAGAAGCATCAGGTAACGACCACCCATCCCTGTCAAGAATCTGATCTGCATACACCAAAAATGGTGAAGACCTCAGTTACTTATTGGTAAGCAAAAGAAGCAAAATAACCCCCACATACAAATAATCAGCCAAAGTGAACCAACTTTTAATGATTAAAATCCTCCTCCCCTAAAAAAATATGTTTTTGTTGTTTTTCCTTCTGTTGAATGTTTGAGCTTCAATGTGCAGAATGTGTGCAGAGTCTGACAGCAGCAGACTGTGTTCACATTTATCTGCTGATTTTAGTGAAAATCCGATTTTAAAGAGCTGGGCCTACAAACATGATTTGTGATATCACAAATAGAATCCTCTAATCCATACACGCTGCAAATGGACTTTTCAGTAAAGTAGGAGATATTTTCTGTGAGGCAGTTAAACTTCAAAACATGTTTCACAATCAGTGATTACTGAAAATTAAAGGACGATGAATGAGTTAATGTAATTTTAAGTATTTCATAAAGATTATTACGCATGAACAACATAAGAGAAGGACAGATTTTGTCATTGTAGTATTTTAGATAAATCTTGAAAAATATCTCTAAAGGCTCTTTACAGTAAAAGAACTGTACTGTTTACATGGGTCACTGAATGAGAAACAGCCAGTTAGCAAGAAACATCAGAGTTCTGCATCCTTAACATTTTCATTGTTTTCACAATCTGCTGCAGCCCACTGGCCTCATGAACCAAAAGGACATTTTGACTTGCCATATGAATGAAACATGAAACACTGGAATGGAAATAAAGGTGAACCCATTCTACAGAAGTTCCTCTTACTTAGAAACATTTCCTGCAATCTCTCCCTGTGCTATTTCATCATAGATTTCACCCTGATGTTGTGATTATGTGTGTAAACTTAAAAACATATTTTTCTATGACACACTGCAGAAACAGAAAGTTAAGCATAGGTTTTCAGCCTTTTTCCATTTGCACCGTTCCTTTCGCAGCATTGCAGCCGCAACGTTCTGCCACCCAGAAAAGCTTTGTGCATTAACATCAAAGCACCACCAGCTCCACCACACATAAAAGCCCTGGTAAAAGGAGTCAAGACTGGGGAGTTATGAAAATGATAACTGCTGCATTATAGGCCCCTGTGTCCCACACAATTACTGTAAGTCACTTTTATAACTCCTAATTAAGTCTCCCATAAATTCTTGATGCATCTATGTACAGTGCTCTAAATCAAACGGCTTCTGTTGGCATCGCCTTGGCACGTTCCGTATGGGAGGGAAGAGGAGGGCTGGTTTTATACCCCACAATTTATGGAGCCTGCAAAGTACACAGCAGTAGGGATGCTCCTATGCAGGGAGGTATGTGAAAGGACTATGCAAATGAACCGCATGGATTGTTCTGAGTGAAGGGCCATCAGGACTTTGGAGTCAATCCTCATTGCTTGCCGCTATTTCTACAGCTAAAACCTGTTTTTTTTTCTCTCACAGTGCCACAAATGGACATCAAAAGTAGAGCTGAACAATTACTTAATTGATTAGACAATCAAAACAAAAATTAACTTGTTTTTTAAGAGATTAATCTTTTCAGTTTCCAGTCTCATTCCATGTTTATCAAATACTGACACTTTGTTATGCATTTCTGTCAGTTTTAAACTCTCACAGCAACTGCTCCACGAGAAATTGTACAAAGAGCAACCAAATTCCCCAGAGGGGTGGAGTCAGGGTAGAGTGATGGGTCACACATGAAAATCCTCCACAACCCATATGAAACTGAAGGAAACTGAATGAGGCCGTAAACCAAAATCTTATAGCCCTTTGTTTCCCCCAGAAATAACCAACTACTTTTTCTGCCTAAACATGTAATTCACACTGTGTTTATTTTCTTTGTGGCAGGAGGGCTTTGTACGCTGAACATAGGCACTAAAGCCCACACCGAGCCCTATAACAAAAATCATAACTATGTGAGCATCCACACTGACAACTGATAACATTCTGTAAACAGCAGCACAGAACACACTCTAAAGGCTCCATCAGCACCAAAATGACATTTTTTACTTATAATTTGCAGCCTAATATTATGCTGTAAGTGTTTTTAATTGCTTGTACACCACATTAGTCAAGATTGAGTGAAAAAAATGTTTTTAAATGCCATTAATTAGCTTAAAATTTGGTTTTATTCAACATACACCTGCTATACAAACCAAGACACGAGATGCTTGTACCTTATCTATTTTGAATCCAAACTTGTAGATCCTCTGGACGAAAAAGCATGAATTCTGTCACACACTCGAATAAAGATTCAGCGTGTATTATGATTTTCTTCCTTACCTGCTATTCTGCAAAATATATAAACACTGTAACAGATCTGTGCGGATCCAGCCATGTTAACTGCTGACAGATGTGCTCACTTGAGGGTAAACTCCCTCTTGTGGCATAAGTTGGAAACAACTCATTTTCATATGAACTACAACTTGATTGGCTGTCTCATCAAAATACCCTGAAAGTGATCCCAATGATATCATCCACCACTGTCGGTGACTCTGCCATTCACTTTAACTGAAACAATTTTTAAAACCATTTTGTGTAGTTAGAGTTATCGTTCTTGGTGATGGCGGCCCTTAAAGGGTATGTTGTGAAACTGTATTAGATGTGTTACGGCAGCAGCGATATTTGATGAGCTTGGATAAGTGTTTCTGTGTTACACCTATGAGTTCATTGCTGATTGTTTTTATGTCTGTGTTTATGTCTTAAAAATCTTTGGGATTGTTTGTCATATAAAACATGACATTTAAAGATGTCAGCCACTGAATTTAGATGTAAAGAGGCAGTTTTCACTTTTTCCTGGCATTTTACAGTCCTCATTTTATCAGGAAATAATAAGCAGGCCAATCAAACATCAAATGAGTTGTTAGTTGGAGAAGCCATCTGGAAGTGATCACAAAGGAGCAAATAATGGCAACAGGTGTAAAGCAGATGAGGGATCAGGTGAGTTTAGACTGGTGCTGCGGCTGTCTTATCGGCTGACAGACAATTTAATCGTTTTTGACAGAATAATCTCAACTCAGGATCCACTTAGTAGCTTAACGGTTTTTATCAGCAGATCATGTATGTATAATTACTTTACCAAGATACTTTTTCAAGGTCAAAAAGTAATATTCATGTGCCATTTACACTTTGACTTTTCTGGTTTTATTACGACAGACACGTATTCTGCATAAATAAGGACTATAATTTATCGTGATTACACGTTCAAGAGACTTTCAAAGATGAAAGCAATCACATAAAATTACAGCGCACCAATGAAAGTATTATGTATATAACACAGTTACTGACCTCATCGTGTCATGTTATGAAACTGACAGTACATTTATGTAAAAAGGCCATTAAGATGCACAGTGCCTTTATTTCTACAGCTAATCACAAATGGTCCACATATGCTAATGATGTTTTCTCACATTATAAATGCGAGAAAATATTCACAGCCATTTTTCTAATCTTTTCTTTTATCTGGATAATGAGGACTGAGAAGTTTATCTCTACATGGACATATATCTAAAAGATATTGCACAAAGTAAAAGGCATATTTCAACCAGAACGTGATTGGGTTTTTGAACACTTGTTAGAATGCTCGACAAATTAAAATATTATCCTGTATGATTATCAGTGTCAAACACTAATGTGTGTTCAGTCAAGTCTAACAAATGCATTCCCTCTGGCTTTGTGCTCACTTTCATACTGCACCTCCTCCCCTGGTTTCCCTTAGTGATTTCTTGTTATGCTATCTTGTTGCCTTCTAGGTTCATAACAAATGATAGCAGGCAGCACATCTGCCTGGTTTTTCCGCAGGTTTTGTATGTACTCTCAAATGACGAGCAGACATGTACTTCAGGTCATCTGACCCATCACAGCAACAGCACGTGTTTGGCAAAAACAGCCACCTATATCTGTCATATTTGTTGTTGTTCCCACAGTGTTTTTAATTATAGCCCGCCAAGAACTGCAATGTATAGCTCAACATACATAAACCAGTGACTCACATTCTGTATACAACATAAAGAAGCTCACATCGCTGTCAGGCAATTATTTTTCTCCACTTAGCAATAATAGCAAGTGCACTGTCTGTATTGTCCAGATCATGTGTTTCAAATTAAAGTCCATTAAAAGCACCCTGGGAGGGCGGAGCCCACTGCAGCCCGATGGAGCACAGCAGAGCTGTCGCAGCTCAGGACAAGGGCGCTGAGTGCTAAAGATACCTGCCATCTGGAGAGTCATTGAGTTGAGAAATGCACTGCAGCAGCCGAGCAGCCTTTTTGGCTCAAGCTCAACACCACCTTTAAGACAGGAGCAGGAAAGTGCTCGAAATAGATCTGTTCGAACAGACACACTGTGATCGGTTGATTTTTTTAGTTTGTGAAAAGAATTACAATCTGCTGTTTGAGTTGCTGGTTGCCAAACCATTTTTGAGACTTATTTTTGTTAAGTGCCTAACTGTAATTGCATAGGGTTTTTTTTGTTTGTTGTTTTTTTTTTTATTAGCATACAGATCTGCTCTGTATATTGCATGCCTTTCTGACTCTTACATGAAAAACCTATACCCATGAGAGTGAAAACTACATATTTTGTATTTTTTGGTTTAATAATGGCTTCAGATAAACCAGTCTAACTTTTTTTCTTTTTTGTCAAAGGAGACAGAATTCTTTGCATAAAGCTGGCCTTACACACATACATCATGTTTTCTATAGCTTCACGTATTTTAATATTGCCCCTCTATCATTAGTTGACAGCAACCGAACAAGAGCCATGACAGCAAAGGAAATGAGCCTCTGGCCTTAAAATGAAGCCCCAATTAGCTTTTGCTTGTTTGTTTGTTTGTTTCACTAATGTCTCTGTCTTTACTCATAGGCATTGACGTGTGTCTAATGTTGCACTTTGGCCTGCTGAACAAGCAACCAAACAAACATCCACCTGGGGAGAGGTGTAAAACTCAGTCTGGAGGCAAAAAAAGCAAAACTTGGCACAATGAACAGCTTAAAAAAGAAACTCTTGACTATCAATTTTAATGGGTTTAGATGCTTACAGATGTGGTCTTTTTTCTTCATTTCTAACTTTGACATAAACTGCCTGCCCTTAGCTTATAAGCACAGCTACCAGAGCAAGATAGCGACACTGTATATCTGTGCTGCTGCCAGCCCAGCTGTCAATCAAACGCACACACTGGTCATCCCTCTCAGAGGCCTGGAGGAGTGTGCGTCTCCTAAGACAAGTGTTTTCTCCTTTATTTTCTGAAAATAAAAAGCAACAGTAAATTTCCAAATCGATTCGAAAAGGAGTTTGACTAAAAAAGGGATGAGTATTTTGATTTCTGTAGAACCATAAAGAAAAAGTGAAATGAGTCACATTGCAGTGATAGGTGCTATTTTTGCTGCAGTGGGTGCAAACACAGACATGAGAGTCTGCAGCTCAAGTCTAAGTTTAATCAGAAAAAAAGTGGCCCTGCTTGAAAGCACTCTTGACTATCACATGTGACAAAAATAGCTTTTTCATGTGCAAACCAATTTACTCTGTATAGCGTTATAATATGCATTTTGTGTATGTCCATACCAGGGGTTTAAACGGAGAATCATATTTAGCAGGCAAAAAGGTGTCAGTTGAGGATTACAATGACAGAGAAAGATCCTGAAAGGAAAGCACTCAGGGATGTAGACTCACTGCTTCCTATTAAATAAGGTTTAAATTAAAAGAGCTTATCTAAAGAGGATACTTCAATACCAGAATCTATAGCCACAGACAACAATATCATCCATATTAGGGATGTAACAAAATGGAAAATGCAAATTCCTTGTATGGAGTTGATGCAAATGAAAAAGAATGAAAGAAAGACGGGAAAAAAAATTCTGAATAATGTCTTTCCCCTCTCTCCCTGAATATTTTATTGAGTCTGATGTCCCCATTGCATTTCTGAAAACGTTTAGCCAGGTTGCAATTCAGCTAGAAATAATTAACAGCATAAATTTGCATCATTAGGGTGGATTAAGTCAAACAATGTTTGCATGTTGAAGGACTGAAGGGACTGTGCGGCTCTCTCCAAGAGGCGGTTTGCTGGTTCCTTTCATATTTTAGGTGGGCTGTTGGCTCCCCATGAGAGCACATATTCCTACTTTATCCAAGAAACAAATATGCAGACACATTAGTTTAGTTTTGTTCCTAAAGAAAAAAACATGTTTGAGCACATGTTTGTATATGCTAGCATGTTTGTGTATAAGAACAGAGATGGAAAAGAGACGTAATTACAAGCAGCACTGTGGTGTGTTTTAGTCCTCCCCTGAGCCTATTCCAGTCACAACCTTAGCAGCTAAAGTAACTTGCCCGTCTTCCTCGACAGAGCATTTTTCTATTCCCCAGGCTCACTTTGCTGACTGCTAACACCCGCTCCAAAATCGAAAACCCTGACAGACTCGGACAGCTTATCCAGATGTGTCTGCACCTGTTTCTGTGTGTCCCTGCAAAGCAGTCACAGAAAAAAATGAAAATTGAAAAGTGAAAAAAAATATATATAAATAAATAAAACATCCACTCTTGTTGGCCCTGGAATATTTGTCCAATTCTGTCCAGCAGCAGTAGTTTAGGCTGGGGAGTTGCCCCCCTCCAATTTCCTACAGTCAAGAGTAGCATCCATTTATTCTTGGGTGTACATTTTACCTGTTTGCTGCCTGTACCATCACACTGTCTCTACAGATTTTACTTTTCTTCTCTTAGTCTAAGATGTTTCTGTGACACTTCATTTTTATACGTCTCTCTCCCTCAGATGCTTCAAGAAAATAACAGTTCGAACCAAACAGAAGTCACAGTAAATTACAGTAAACTGTACATAAATTATGAAAACACCAATTGGAATTAGAACCCCCGAGTTTTGTTTTTTTGTTTTTTTTAATCACCTTTCAACACTAACATTGGCTTCTTCTTCCTCTTCTCCTTCTTCTTTTTTCTATTCTAAAAAATAACGAACAAGAAACTTGCTGGTGGCTGCAATCATAGCAGAGTTCTAGATGTTGCAAACCCCAGAACTATAAGCATGGCTGCATACTGATCTGTTTGGGTAATATTCTCCTTCAATTGCATAGATACATTTACCCACTGAACATATGCATACCTACTTAGCTGGAAAGTCAGCAGATTACTACTTGAATGCATTTTTCTCTCGAATAAAAAAAACATAATCACTGCCTGCCATCCGATAACCCCATAAAAAATGGCAGTGTAGAAGTTGATTGGACAACAGGCAGAGGGCTCTGTAAGTGATTTTAGAACTAGGGTTGCAAAATTGTAACCTTTGATATTTCACCTCAGCAAACTTGCAAGAACTTGGAAAGCTGCCTCGATCTCATCTATGCTTGTTGCGATTTTTCATGAATGTAGCTAGCTCACAAGCGGATGAAGTTACTGTTTAATTGGACTTTCATTGGGCACTGAATTTGAGACAGGAGTGGCAATTTAGAGATCTGAGACAAAGCTTAAAAACAACAAAAAATAATTTTTTCCACTTTAGTGCCACAGTCTACATTCCTGTCCTAATATTAATAACCATAAAATAAATTCTTGCCTTTATTAATGTATGCTTTTATTCTGTGCGTACCCATGTAAGCTCCCTTGGAATAAAACATCTCTATCAAGTTTCAATGGAAAATGACTTTTTCCTCCTATAACTCAGAGGTGTCCAACAGCAACAACTCGTTGTATGGTTCTACATGTAGGTCACCCTGCACTGTACCGCGCATTGCACAAAACACCTTGCTGATTAGTTGTCACTTGACTGATGTTGTCATGTAACATCAATGAATTGCTTCATGATTTTATCTGAACAGGTGCTCGCTTGAACCGTAATCCCACCAAGGTGATAGCCATCCAACACAGGCTCCTGAAAGACTGTTTAATTTCTTCAGGGGAAGACTGCCAGGAACAACATTACCTCTGCTGAAAATGATTCAGTCAACTGAACTTAGTCATCACCATTAGTCAAGCGAAAGAGTAATCGAGCTCATCCCCATAACACATAAGACAACAATATGGCACAGAGACGTCATTAGGTGCAGGAGGAGAAGAAAGTGATGAAGAGCTTGCCGAAATGAGATTGGATTTAAACAAGTGCCGTTGCTGTCCTGGGGGCCTTACATGGATGCTCTGTGAGCGGATAGGTGGAGGCTGCATAATGATGAGACATTTAGTTTCCCTACCTTTCAGATTTATGGCCTCTAAGGCCTATTACAATCATTAAGGGGATTGTGAAAGGAAAGTGGAAATGGGGTTGGGACTATATGGGCTTTGGAGGAGGTGAAAATTGCACAGATGCATTTTTTTATTTATTTTTTTTCCTGGTAACACAGCACTTTTGAACCATAAATCTTTGATCCCATTCTCCCAATTTGTGAAATGGCGTTTATCATAAAATGGGAGACATTCTTTAATTTCCACTCTAATTATTACCAATGTCCCAGTGTGCAACACTTGATATTTAACAAACAGGTCAGAGCCTGAGGGAACCTGGTAAAAAATGTATTTTACACAAGGTTAATCAAACAAGTGGCTTTGTTTGATTGTGTTTGTCGACCCAAATGAACCATAGAAACACAAACAAAAGGAGGAATAATAAGAAAAAAAAACTTAAAATTTCAAGCTAATGATTCTTTTTATTTTTACAGACAAGTCCACCAAAAGAAACTTTAGTCAGAGAGTTGGTTCTCTGGCAAAGGCTATACAAACATCAGCAAAATTGTACCTCCACTAAAACTGAATGAACAGCAGTCATTAGGCACTTGGAACATCATGAATAATTCATACTGCATAATCTACTTAAATCAACAGAAACATTTGCTTTTATGTTACCTGAGGCAGATTTACTACAGAAATAGATAATACTGTTGCCCTGATAACTCCTAGATTAACTTAGTTTTTAGTTTCTAGTGTTTGTTGATCTGAGAACCGAACCACAGTTTGAAGGTACGATTTAATGACCGTTGACACGTGACAGCACCACAGGATAAAAATATTCTAGCACATTAAACAAAAGGTTTGGGCACGCCCTTTTAACATATACCTAACTTAATGTATACCTATAATATTGGTGCATAGGTTGCAAGGGTGGCAGCAAGCAGTCATGTTACAGTATCACATAGCCTGTGGTGTTCATTGAGAACACAGACTCATGTTCTCTGATTTTAGTCGTTCTTTAAGGCAAACTCAAAGAACAAAGTCTCTATACTGGCATTTGGTCTATGAACCCCAAATGTTACAACTAATTAGGCTCAATCAGCTAAATATGGAAAGAGCACACTAACCCAAAAAGACATCTCATATTGTCAACAAATGCAACAGCGATAATTCTGGGTTGAAGAAAAAAGCATCTCTGAGAAGAAACGTTTTCTTTTTTTGTGCACGACTGGATTGTGCACAATAAAATGTTTGCAGCAGGTGCAAGCATTAGCTTGAGTAAGTAATCAAAGTTACATGGCTTGATCTTAGCACCTGATTTACACATGTTTTCGTGACCACTGGTGGTTTTCTCTGACATTTGCCATGTTGTGCACTGTGAATTTGTCTCCCAGGGAGACTGTTATCACCTTGCACTACTGTGTCTATGTTCTGAGATGTCTCAGGGAGCATTTTCGTGTAAAAAACCTGAACTGTGGCGAGATGGGAAATGGGAAATCCAACAATATAATGCATCTTCTCAAAGCGCTTTGGAGACATGCAAGTTTTGGCCTGTAACAACACAGTTGTGACACCCCACCCCCACTCCTCGCCAGATTTGTTTGGTGTCAAGGTCACAGACTTAGACCCAAGTTTCAGAATGTTGTACCATGGTCACAAAAATCCCTTTAACTCTGGAGCTGATGCCCACCAAGCAAATCCTTACTCACAAAGATTGTGGTGGCACGTGCTACTTGCACATTACTGTGTAGCCCTCCATTTGCCAGAGTAATGTGCAGGTGACAGTGACAGTCTCGGAAGTTTTTGGTCAGAATTGGTAGCGTTGAGGAACAGGAGCAATTGTAGCATCAAGTTAATGAACGTTAAGGGAAGTGTTCCAATTCTGAAAGAAGAAAAAATGCTACATTACACTCTTCCTCAATTTATCTTCTGCCATGCACAGCTGTTTTTTTTACAGGAGTGTAAAAGCTTTCCAGTCAAGATTTGGTAAATTATTTTTGTGCCCCCTCACCGCCCTGTGATTTTGCACAATGACAGGCTCTCTCGTGGGATGAGGGAGACTAAAATAGATGTCATAATTACCTAAAGCCTAAAAGAATACACCTTGACTTCATGCTGAGAGAGGACAGCTTAGAAAAGACCCTTCATCCATTCTGCTGCCAGCCACCACAGAGGCAAGAGGAGTCAATGATGTATACTGTCAAACCCACAGAACCTAAATATGCAAACCCCTCAAGTGTTTTCCCTTACCTCTGTCAATGTGATAAAGGGAAAGGGTTAGATTCTAAGAAGTGATTTTAACCTAGTGTGTCATATCAGCGGTTGGCTCAGCTGCAGTGTCAGCGGTGCAGGCATGAGGGAATACACTGCAGGCCTGTTGGAAAACTGATAAACAAGCCAACAAACGGATCAACTGATATCTATTAATCTGCTGCCGCGCCAGTGGAGGATGTGAGCAAAGCTTTCATAGAAATAAATAAGTCATTTAATAAGAATTCAAGCACGATCCATCAATTTTCATTTGCTGTCATATATTGGTAAATTTATTTTCCTCTGTTCCCTGCCTTTTCCTCATCCCCATCTCTTACACACATATCTGAAAACAGCCCCTGCATCTGGCAGCCCTGCATCTTTTCTGCAAGGCACATGAAGTGCACTGACAGGCCCACATGGAGAAAAGTGGCCATGTAAGTGACATGTAAATGTTATAGACGATGTTGAGATATCAGTTTCCTGTGATCAGCATCGACTTCACAAGGACATAAGGGGCCCTATCTTACATTTGTCCTTAGTGCAAAGCGCGAACACCAGGTGCAAAAGTTTTAATCTATACAAGCAGTGTAAAACTTCACTCTCACCATTTCCTGCCAAGAGAAGAAACTGTGGCCCGCTTCTTCACTACTGGTGCACAGACATGGTGCAAGTGCATTTTTGATATCTGAACCCAGGGTAAGATAGCATTGACACTTGCGCCAGCAGTGCGCTGGCTTTGCACTGCGCGCAAGATAGGCCCCAAGGTGTTTTCCAAGCTCAAAGAGACAAGCCTCTTACTTTAAACTGTTGAACCTAAAAAAAAGAGTTTCTCTTCTTTTTGCTGGTCTCTAGACACAAATACAAATCCCATGGAACATTTTAAATAAACTGCAAAACTTAATTTATTCAAAGCAACACTATGTAACTTTGACAGCGACCCTTGGCTTCGAAAAACGAAACTCAACAATGCTAATTAATATTTCACACAAAACAGCAATTTTAGTGAAACCAAGTCATTTTTTTATGGAGAAAATGTCTTCTGGTTTTCCTTCTGATGTCCTACGACTGCTTTGCCTCAACTCTGTGATTCACAGAGGTTCCTGAAAGCAACATGTAGGCTGCCTGCAGATCAAAGCTGTAACTGCAGCAGCAGCAGCGGCAGGTAGTTGTTGGGGACAGTCCTGCAAAAAAAGGCTGAAGACAGACAGGGCATTCGTCAGGAAAACCAACAGACATTTTCTCTGTAAAATATGCCCTGGTTTTAATAAAATTACTGTTTTGTGCGACGTATTAAAGTGCATCGTTAAGTTTCGTTTTTGGAGGTTACAGGTTGTGGCCAAAGCTACATGTTGCTTTAAATTTATATTCATCTGTAAGGAGGTTCTGGGATAGGGGTAAGGGTGTAAGTTAATGGTTCACAGTGTTTCGGTTGCAGTTAGATGGACAGGTGATTTTTCATCCTTGAAGAATAACTGACACATAAAAGGTTACAATGGCTGTTGATGGAGGAGCCTTTTTATGGACACAGGTTGTTTACCAAGGGCAAGGGGACTTCTCTCTACCACTACCTACACTCCTTACTTAGTGCGGTGGATAAACAACCGCGATCTGATCTTTGGATATGAGGAAAAAATCCCACTGTGCTCTGCCACACAGCACGCTGCCTAACCAGCATATGTAATGGGAACCACGGAAAGTTTGAATGCAAAGAAAGATTAAAAGCAAGTTGGAATACATTGAGCTATTTGTTTGGTCGATGGCTGCTACCACACATAAGAATCTACTACCCACCAGCTCCATACTCTGCCCTGTGGGTCTTAACCTTCATTGACTTAAAAGAAGATTTTAACAAAGGATCACTCTACAATACAAAATTACAGTATCAGTTAATAAAGCACAGCCCATGTTAAATGATTTGTACTTTTAGGAATACAATTTCTCTGACAAATTAGCACTTAAAATCAATTGACATGCAGTAAAACCTGGGACTTTTGGGGGACCTGGGAGTGCAGGGATTTTGGGTAGATGCTGCTTTGCAAGCCTGGTAAACTATTCTTGCAAATCCATGCTTTTTTATTTTTTTCGAAATCAAAAACCAAAAAGGCTAGTGCACAATTCTTATAATTTTAAAGTGCATATAAAACCTAGAGCGTTATTCAATAGGGACTTTATTACTATGAAATCAATTCAAAATCCAAAAAGAATCCAGCAAAGGCTTCCAAGTCGCATTAAAGTTTCTTTTCATCACTGTTGTTACACTTCATTGTCGGCTTGGCGGCACACCTCCATCTGCTGTTTTGTCAAAGGAGTGACAATATGTATCTGTTATTCCATCAGAACGAGTTGGTCCATCTGTTCTTCCTGCCTGTCCTTGCCATGTAGCCGACAGGGCTTTACTGTATCCATAATTTCTCTTGGATTTCAGAACTCCTGTCCCTGTTACATCATGGCAGATGTAACAAAATCACAATCAGATATTTCCTGATGAATCAAACCATGCATGACCCGATGTTGTCTCTCCCTATCTCACGCTTTTTCAAGTTCATATGGTAAAGTCTTTGAAATGAGCTGCCCCGTCTATGTCAGGCTCATCATGTCTTGTGTTTGGTCTTACTGTCTGTTTAATAATGAATATACATTTTTGACAAATCCCATTAAGACTCCGACTAAGCTGCTGATATTTTTTCTTCTTCTCATCACTTAGCATACTTCCTCTACCGTCCAATTTTAACCTGCCAAAGACAGCTCCCCCTATGATCATTTAGTCATGGTCCATTGTATATTAATGTTTGAGTGAACCATCCATCACCTGACTAATGACATTAATCCTTCTGTCTGAAGCAGGATGTCAATGCAGTGCCGTGGTGCGCTTTGGTTGAATCCCATATGTGTTCCAGCTCAGACTCAGTACTGTAGCTGCTGCAACCACTGAGACACCGCCTCCCTGCTACAGCAGATTCAGCCTTAATGGATTGCGCTCCTCCAGAGTAAATACAAAAGACATAAATTAAATGTTTGCTTGCACTGAGGTTGTCGTGCACGTCATAAGGTAATGCAACTGTGGCACAGTGTGAATATGCACTACATTTCCGTGTGGATGACTTTTTATGTGATTAGAGCTGAACCATAAAAGCCCCTGTGCTTGTTACACCCAACGATCGTGGTGTGAATATACACTGGTGACTGTTTTTGTTTTTCCAAAGTGCAAGTTTGGTAATTTGCTGCTTGGGGTTTAAAGGAAATGTGAGGATGGGGAATTTCAATTTGTCAGTGCTCAGTGTTCTGCAAGCCAGTCAGACTGCAGCAGACCAAAAGAAAACACACCTCATGAGTCTGCGTGCTGGCATGCAACAGACAGCTGTGCAGAGGTGGCAGGCTCCTGACAGGCATGTTTTCAGAACATGAGCACAAACCAAAAATATGTCAGTCACAAAAACATTTGTGGAACAGATGAAAGAAAATCATTTAACATGCTATGGATATGACATGACTGTGAACTAGCAAGTTACAGTATATTTTAGACTGGTGCATTCAGTGAATATCTGAGGAATGACCCAGATGATGTCATTACAGGTTGTTTTTATGTCATACTAACCACATGGCTTCAATCAATCAGTCAGTCTGTTTTCTCCTCTTTTTTTCCCTCTAGTGCAATAAGGTAACACATTTGCTTTTTAGTGGATGTTTAGAAAACATCTTGGTTGTGTGGCCATGAAATCTGGCACAGATATTAATATGTCTGCAGTCCATACAGGTTGAATCCTAAAGATTTCTGGGATTTTCTAACTTTAAACACTAGTAAATCAAAATTTTCACTTCTCTGGTCAAAAAATCAAACCCAACAAAATTTATTCCTACAAAGTTCAGATTTCCCTGAGGATGTATGGGAGCTGCTTTGGTGATTCCTGAATTTTCTCCATCATCCTCTCCATTAAGGGGTTGACCTTTGTGGTTTTAAAAAAAATGTATGAACAATAATTGGACAAATTGCCAACCAATGATTGGGGTAAACAGAGGCATTAATTTACCCTCAACATATATTGTAAAAGCTTTTGTGGCATTCAACGTCATCAGGACAAAATTTGTTTTAATTTATTATCAAATACCTGTAGAAGTAGTGACATCAACATCATTTTAGCTGCACTTTGTGCTTGGTGCTACTGACATGAACAAACATAAGGATGCTAACAAGTGAAAATGAATTAAAACTACTACTTAGGCTATAAACAGTCTTGGTGTGGAAATTGAAAACAGTGGAGGGAAGTTTAGAGTCATATTATTTTTGCAGCTTGACTTTCATTAGGAAATAAACTCAGGGTATTTTGGACTCTGTGCCAGATGTGATAATATGTCTTTTTTTCTATCTCTTATAACTTAATGTAAGTGTGAAAATTAAATGAAGGAGGTCTCTTCAACAGTAGTAAAAGGACCAGAGAGGAATGGTAATAGAGATAATAATGGCTAATGACAAATAGAAGCTGTAAAAACGTTCCTCTCTGTCGTAGGTCAGATATTCACATAAGTAAATAGCTGATTGCAAACAACGTTTGATTACAGTGTACAGCTCATTCTCATCTCTGAAACAATTATTGGATGAGTTAATCTCTGTGCAGTTCATTAGAGAGTCACTGCCTTGTCTCTCAAGTTTACTGAGGCATGAGCAGTGGCATGGTAATGTTTTTGCTGTGATGGAAAACTATTGTTTATAAATTGCTACGATTCCACTGCTAGCGACTGAGAAGGAAGTTTGCAGAGAAATGGATTTCTCTGCAGTTAACCTGAAATGCTTATAAGTACCTGCCAACACACCATCAGATACACTGAAGTTATAGTCAAGTAAAGGACAAAAAAGTTTCTCATGTTTAAGTGAAGAAGGTTTTGTTAAACTTAAGTCTTGAAGAAAAAAATAAGGGTTTTAGGCAAGATGCGCTAACAGTCTATGGGGAGCTCTTACAGTTCACAGAAAATAAAATAAAACAACTCCTATTTATTCTGTTATGTGTGTAGTTTCTTTCCTTTCCTGTTCTTCCATGTCAGCCTGTTTACATAACTCGCTTACTTGGCAGCAGCAACATTGGCCTTATTCTCAGAAGCCAACTTGGGACTACATCAATGAGTAATTGTCTCCACAACCTGCTTACAGTCAAGAGATAAGAGCCTGGAAAGGTCAAAAAGAGTTCTACATCTAAAAATACCTCCATTTACTCGAGAAGGGTTCTGACCTGAATGTTAATTTAACAAAAAAAGTGATAAAAGAGAATCAAGAATGACAACAAATATTTCACTCCGGCGTGTTTGTTCTAACATGGATTCTGATGTCTCACTAAAGAGTTCCACTCCTGCCTCAAAGTAAAGTCCTCAGGGCTGCACTTAACCACAGCTAAGCACCAACTTACAGCTGATTAAATTCAGAGTGACCCAGTCTGAAAATTATTAGCTGGTTACAAGCTGAAAATGAGCATATTAAAGCTTCTCGCTGCTGGCTCAACAGTCGAGATGAAGTGTCAAGGCTGCAAGGGAAATCAGGTCGAATTAGGCAACCAGTTACGTCTGCGTAAACCTATTTTCGCCAACTAGATGAAGAGCATATTCTTCATTTGTAACAACAGCCCCGGGGAGGTGGTTGCCGTATGTTAATGACGCATTTGGGAGCATAATGAAAAGAGGTCTAGCAGGGGTGCTAATCATGCCGCACTTTGGTTGCTAGGTGTCCTAGCAATGATGCAAATTCTAGCAAAATAAGTCACATTCATTCATGTTACCTGTAATCTTCACTGCATGCACTAACCCCCAATACCTTGTTACTGTTGAGTTGGCAAATCTAAGCCTGTGCCACTTCTGCCTTCTTGAATTTTCTACTCTGCTGCTTGATGTATATCTCGCCTTCATGACTGAGATGTATTTAATCAGTGAGATCAATAGCTGTTAGCCTCATTGATCTTGTGAGTCTATTTCCCGGGCGAGTCAGGCACACCTCATATTTTGTATACCCTGTAAATTTTATAGATAATGTAAGCGGCTGAGGGCTGTTTTTAATTAACATTAGGAAAGGCTGTTTTGGAGTAATGTAAAAGGGTTGACTGATGAGTGTTTTTACCTCTTGCACTCCATCAGAATAATTTTATGTATTGCCCAGAACCCTGGCTTAAGACAGACAGCAACTGTCTTTCAACTACACTCCAAACCAAACTTCACAGGAATTTAAAATTCTTCAACCTGGCTACCTAGTTCATCTTAATAGTTACTCCTGCAGTCTAAAATAG
>JAQLOL010000019.1:28048677-28058754 GCA_029783665.1 Naso thynnoides | reverse complement strand
CTCCATCATGAACTCTGGGGTTTATTTGCTACCTCAAGGTTCAGTATTGTCATTATGGTTGTTAGCCTTGTAGAGTTTTCCTTCTTGAGCAAATTCATTAACTATACTGAAATGAATTAAATTCAAGGCAAAAATCTCTCCTGCCTTTATGCCCAAGTATTGCTTGAATGTGCAAAATGGAGAAAGTGTTTAGCTTTTAATGACTGAAAATATTTTTTAGAGAGCAAAAGGGAGCAGATGGTAAAACCACAGGGCTTCTTAGTGAAATATGATCATATTTACTCTAATAATATGTGAACATAGAAATAATAGCCTGTACCAAATAAAAGCTTGCTATTCGGTTGCAGATGAATAAAGGCTCACACCACTATTTTAGAATCATTTTTAGCAAGCATTTTATAATTATTTAAGTGAATGAATCCGGTTACTTAGTGAATTTCTGAATATCCTTGTGAATCCATACTATGGGTGACAAAAAGGCAGAAATAGATTCTAATTACTTTACACCCAGGCTATTGTAGGGAGGAAAGAGAAGATATGACGTTAAGTTTGATCTCACCTTCTGGTCGTGACTGTATGCTAAGGCCCAGTCCTCTTCGGTTGGGTGGAATAAAAGGCTCAGAACGTAGAAATTGAGGCGGTACTTCTGGTAACTGGCCCCCTCATCAGAGCTGATGAGCACGCTGCTCTCAAACTCTGGATCTGTCAACACCATAATCTGTGAGCCGGAAGAAGAGAGAAGGAGGAGGAATAAGATAAGTACACGTGAGGAAAAAGGTATGAGGTTTTGAAGACGGGGGAAAAAAAGGATTTGAAGGGCGAGTTTAAGTAAAGAGGTGGGAAGATAGGGAGATGAGAGAAGGTAGAAGAAGGATATTAGAGGCAGGAGCGGTGTCAGCAGAAAATGCCATGTTTTTGGCACACGGCAGGCTTCTGCTTGGCAAACAACTCCTTTATATTTCCTACTCATTTCATAAGTGTGACTCTCGTGCTTTTGTTGCCTCTTCTTGTGCATTCTGAGGTGAAGATTTGGAGCTTTTATCCTCTTTCACTTAAATAAGATACATCTTATTGACAGCAATAAGATGTGAAATAAAGTATTTCCCAAAACTCACTGAAAACATATGGAAAAATCACAACATGACGTGACCTACTATAATACACACAGGTGATAGAGCTTGTAGTCTAGTAACAATTAAGTACTGTACAAGTGATTATGCAGCAATGCATGAATGTGTCTACAGTATGTTATTTTCTTTATCAGCTAGTCCTTTAGCATGTCATTTCCTAGAATTTCTCCTTCCAATAAAATTCTAATTTCGAATTTAACAGCACCACAGTGGTGGAAGCCCTAATTTCATGCTTGAAATATTTCAGCCAGAGCTATCACAGTTATTACAGAATTCAATAAGAACAGGAATTCCACAATGCATATTTCTCTCCACTAATGACATTTAGAGTCTTTGTGGCAGCAGATAAAATGGTGACAGGAATTCCTCCCCATCTAATGAAGAGGTGTTTCAATATGTGTTATGTATTTCAATAAATTGTATTCTTTTCTGTCAGATTATGCTGCTGAAAGCTTGTATTCATGTTAACAGATTAGACGTTATGAGAAATTTTTAGTACATATAATAGGAAATCAGAGAAAATTTGCAAATTTCGCAGGCTGAGTAGTATAATAAAAATTGGCATTATCACATGGAAATCAACACAGGTGCCCATATGCTGCTTCATGATATACAAAACATTTTTTAAAATCTTTTTTTCAAACTTTATTCAGAGTTAAAATAAAGCTCAATGTCAATTACAAGGCAATGGGACAATGTGTCCACTGTAATCTGCAAGTAATTAAAACACATCACATATGAAATGGAAAATACAACAACAACAACAACAACAACAACAACAAAACACCCAAGTGGTGAAGATGGCTATGCAAAACAGAAGCGAAAATGTGAGCTGGCTTACTGAGTCCTTCAGTGTTCCTTTTACATATTAAAGGTGAATTTGTTTTTTGGGGGGCGGATGATCCTTAGGGAAGAGGACCAATCTGAACACAGTTAGTGTGACATACAGTTGTTTTTTTGTTTTTTTGTTTTAATTTAGATGCCAGGAGACACAAACTAACATAGCCATTCCACTGGAGTTGTGTTTACAACATTGCTAATGTTGTTTTTTTTTTCTGGTAAACTGGTAGCCTAAATGTAAGACTAAAATTTACCCATCAACTCAAGGAAAAGATCCAACTCAGCTGCAAGCTGTTTGGCTATAGCTGTTGGCAACCTCTATCTTTCTACTGCTTGTTGATGGGCAGGTGCACAGCAAGTTTATCAAAGCTTTTAGGCTGAAACCAGCAAAAGAATTACCTAAGAACAATGGATAATGGCCAGGATAATTCTCTTAGTGTGTCACTGCGAGCAACCCCCTCCACATTATACCTTTTCTTTTAAATCTGTTCCACTGCAAATTTCCCCGGTGCTAGATCAATAAGCTCTGTAAAATAAAAAAGGTCAGTGATATCTTACATAAATGAAAATTTCATGGGGGGCAGCTCTAAATGTTTCTTATGTTAGTCTTGAGCTTTGGCTTAAACTACGACACTCATGGCTCAGCAAGGACTGTGTGGTGGAATTGTGGGTAACGGCTGCGCTCATGGCCTGAATGTTGTGTTCTCTCTCGTCAGTTCAATTTCAATTGGAAAAACAGTGGCACATTTGTCACTGACAGAGAGGCTAGCCCTATTTCTAGAGCCTTAACCGTGAACTCTCCCCAGTGGTGATTTAGATAAATTGATTTTCATTAAACACCAATAAACAGGCAGCAAAAACTCAACCTGTGTTCCTCATTGGTTTGGGGCTCGCTGATCTTGCCATTCATTACCTGTCACTGTGTTATATCGAGGCCTCCAGATAATTGGCAGTGTCTTTGGGGGCTTGTGAGACATAATTTAAAGTTTTTAAGTCGTAATCATATTCAGTAATATTAGACTGAGCAACTGAGTCCATCATAAATGGGAATTTACATGTTTAGGTGCCTTATTTTGAGTCAATTGTCAGAACCTTTGGTTGAATAGAATGGTAGAAATACTTTGAAAAGTTCTTTGCACATATATTTAACTGCATCCCTTTTCCCTATTCAAGGCTCACCCTGAATGATGAGTGTTATATGTTCCCACTTTTTCCTTTCTATGTAACTGTAGCTTTCAGCTGCAGTACATTTAGCTAATCTTTCCTCAAGCTTTGATTCACTGAGTCTCACAATGTGTTCTTTTAAAACTGGGAATGAGGCCTAGAAAGTATCGTCACATTCATATTACTCATTTACCACCATGTAAGTGTGAAAACAGCTACATTATTTCCCAACCTTGCACATTATTGTAACGAGCCAGTTTCAGTCTGTCGCCTCAGCGATTAGAAAGAACCCACAACCAATTTGAAGCCAATACAAAGGCGGGAACAGGAGCAGTGGCCAATTTTTCTCCTGCCTACTAAAACAATCAGCCTCAAACAATAATTACTTTGTTCCAAAATCACAGTGACCGATAGCATTAGCCAGGGGTGATTAAGATTTCCCTCACAGCATCCACTCAGCCTTTGTGAGGAAGTAGGCGAGTGAGGAGGGTAACAATACAAAATCAATAGAGGTTGGAGGGATAACCGTTTTGTTTTATCAGCCCCATGTTAAGCTGTGCATAAGCTGGAGCACAGAGATAGAAGCTGTTAGTTGTCGGATCATGAGGTAAGTGGAGGTATGGATCAGAGACGGCGGGAAAGAGACACCCCGCAGCAAATGAATCACGTCACGCCAGATCAATTGAGCTTAGGCTGTCTTTGACGGCAGGCTTTAACAGGGAGTTGTCGCCGCAATATGCTCATTAACCATGGATCAAACCTTAATCATCCACATTTAGCTATCATGTTTTTACTGTCTTGCCTCCTCAATTGCGTTTTAACTGTGCATGTCTTTATTTTGAAATTAACCTAATCTACAAGACGCTCAGTCAAACCGCTCAAGGACTGAGCGCCGCAGCAAGCTCAGGAAAAGACATCAAAATACAGTCGAGAAGATTCATGGGGGGTGTCATCTTTAAAGGCTCTGCACTAAATGTCATTACTATCATTCAAATCTATAATGTGACACTGCAAAAGGTCACAGCTTCAACTTTATTCTTGGACAACGTGAGAGGAAAAAAAGCTACATATGCTTCCTGAATGGTCCTAAAGGACATGTAGTGATTCCTTAAAGGATTTTTGCAAAGAGCAGCAGAGGATTATTTCTTAAAGTGAGTGATTAGGCATCCAAACTGCTCTTTTTATCTGGCAGAACACAGGGGGATGCTAAATAAGGCCAGTCAGATGCAAAGAGGGCAACAAAGGAATATAGCAAGCATACGGGAAAACATTCATCTGTCTGTGGGATGGAAAATCGAAATAATTAGATCAGAGATAAAGTGCGGAGGGGAAATCGGTCCATGGCAGAGCCAGAGGTCAACCATTACAATAAAACGCTCTTCTGGGATTGTTACTAGTTTTTAGCTGCAAGGACTTACACCAACATGCAGCATGCAAGACAGCCAATGCTTTTTTACTTTTGGTTTTGAAGCATAAAGTATCCAGAATATATTTTGGTAAAACTGATATTAGAACTGTTTTGTCCCTAATTGCGTGGTACAAATATGAATTGTTTCTTCCTGCCTTGGGCTTTAAGTTTATCTAATGTTATATAACGGAAATTATTAAAGAAAAGGATGTCACGGCAGCAACAGAGAGGACCTTAGGGACTACATTCCTGCTTTGCCCTTGATATGGAATTAAATTTCTCTACATAAAACAGGCAAGAGGAGTGAGTCATGAGGAGTAATCAGCGTCGGCTATGATCTGTTCCTCGCCCTGACGCAGTTTAGCTCAACAGTCACAGGATCCTATTAACTCCCACGCCATGCAATGTATTCAGGGTCAGTACCTTGGCTCGGCCTTGGAAAAGTAAGGCTGATGAACCCAGGCACCGCCACAACTCGCAGCACGTCCTCGTCACACACGGGAGTCAAGCTTTATTTTCTGGGAGTCTGGTGATGGCACGCAGATTTTTATTTATTCAACATTTGTCTGACAAGGCAGGCCAACCTGAGATATAGGATTATTCTCAAGGATAACGTGTTTTTCTAAAGTTATGCGAAACCTGTCACAGTGCAGGAGCATTCAGCTCTATTAATGGCTGCTCTTGACTTGTTCTACTACATCACTGTGCTCTGTCCTGTGAGTCCCAAGTCCTGTGACATAACAATTCAATAGATCATTGTCGGTCTTTTTCGCCTGTGTTGTTCACTTCTGGACATTTTCTGGAGAAAACAAATAAAAATTGAACGCTGAGTATTATTTTTTCACGTCTAACATTTAAATAAAGAAAATCCTTCATTTAGTTTCTAAGAAACTAATGTTAAATGTTACTGTGTCATGTTAAAGTTGCCTTTTTTACGTTATGTATGTTGTGACCACTGTATGTAATTATGGAACATCAATTAAAAGGCAAATCTCTGATTATAGTGGACTGAACAAAGTTGCCTTTTATCATTTATTAATACAGCTACAAATTCTGTAATGTTATTCCAAATTATCCAATGCTGACATTGCAGGAGTTGACTGGCAATTGTGAAGTGATTTAGCAGACACCCCACTGATTCAGGCACTCTACTTTTTGGTAAAATAATGCAAATATTCAAAGAATCATTTCCATTTTGTCATTGCAACAAATTGCCTCTAATTATCACGTCAAGCTCCCTGAAATTCTAATGTTAATTTTCCACCGGCTCTGTGTTACCAGAGGAGCAGATCAGTTTTAAGCTGTGTTAACTCCTCCATATGCATACAATCTGTTGTAACTGGGAGTGGAATGCTAACTAGAGTTGCTTCAATTCAAATACTTTTTTGTTGTTTATTCCATCCATGCATTTTCTATACCTACTTATCCTTTGGAGGGTTGACAGGGGGCTGGGGCCGATCCCAGCTGACACTGAATGAGAGGGAGACAACCTGGTTCATTGCAGGGCCAACGCAAACAACTATTCACACTTATATTTGCACCTATGGGCCATTTAATGTCACCACTTAGCTCCATTTCAGACCAAATCAGCCATTGCGGCAAACACTGCAGGTATGTGCGGGAGTGTCGCCCACTTGCAAATGCAAATGAACGTCGTCAAACTCCTACATGACCAGGTTGTCAAGTTCTGCTCGGTTTGGCCAATCAGCTAATTGGCCTCCGCAGTGGGACTAGTGTGCTTTCAGAGCCCTCTGCGGTCCACACCGCCACAGCCAAAATAGATGACACCCATTAAAATGAATGGGAGGACCTGTGTTTTCGATGCAATGCCTGATTTGGTCTGAATGGGGCTTTGAACTATCCTGCACGTCTTTAGATTGTGGGAAGAAATGGGAGCACCCTGAAATCGGTGCAGACATGAAAAGAACACGCAAACTCACCAAGGAAACTTTGGATTCAAACTGTCTGGTTGTGAGGAGTCAGTGCAAGCCAAAGCCCCACCACCTATTTATCTTTGATTATTTGTGCTTTAGATACAGCAAGTAAAGCTGACTATGAAATATATTGATGCATAAAAGCCCCATTTGGAACAGTCCGAACTGCAGATGGACACATACGTTATCTATGCTCCTTAAGGCACTCTGACCTTTTGGCTAAGATTACTCCAGTCTATTAATATCTATTACTGCTCCAAGCGCCAGACAGGTGGAATTCTCCACATATAGGCTGATTTACTGCAGGGCACTCTCTGGATCACGGTGTAGGAAAGTGTGAGGACTTAGAATGTTTCTTGTATGGAGCAATGCATATGTGATGCAGTGAAGAAAATCTTTTATAAGGGATCAGTTACCTGCACAATGCATTCAGCTAATGTGAAAACTGAATGTGGAATTTCATCAAATTAAACAAACAGGAAACTTCAGCAGATGGTAAAAAAACGGAGTGAAAACCACCAACTAATTAGTTAACTGGATTCTTGGAATGTCGGAAAAAATTAAATGAAAAGTACAGTAATTGACAGAACTCACAGGCAGATGAAAGACATTGGCAGATGGTTGGCAGCTGGCAATGCTCATACTTTTCTTTCTTTCCTTCGTTCTTTTTCTTCTTTTTCTTTTTTTATGGCCTAAAGGTCTAAAATTCCATTTTTGGTGGTTGGCAAAAACATCCAGACAGAACTCGCAAAGGACAGTTTTCAGTGTTAAATTGTAATTTTGTTGTTTTGTTAGAAGGCAGTGATAAAAATTCAAACATATTGTTCATTTTGTCAGAAGATAAATTGCATACTATAAATTCTTAAATTTTGGACTGTATTCACATGATGACAAGATAATTGAAGCTCAATCAAAATAACTAAGACGCTATGAAGCTAATGTCCTTTTGTAAGTTCAGCATAATGAACATTTCTGCAGCACAGTGTCCAAAATAGAATAAGAGTCACGTCTTTTATATTAAATATATTTATCAATTTGACTTATTTTATAAGTGTCATTAAACTACTGTGATTAAATTTAAGAGTTTCAGCAAATCAGTTGACTCAAAAATGTTCCTAAAAGAGATGGATTACAGTTACAGAGCTCAATTATGACCTAATGTTTGAGTTGAGAACAAGCTGAAAAAGCACGACAGGTCCAGCTGGGCTCAGGCTGGCAGTTTATACCTATTGATTACTTATTGGTTTTGGAGGGAAAAAAAAGTCTGCTTTTAAGAAAACATTTATGTTAAAGTATTG
Source organism: Naso thynnoides (assembly GCA_029783665.1). Lineage (NCBI taxonomy): Eukaryota > Metazoa > Chordata > Actinopteri > Acanthuriformes > Acanthuridae > Naso > Naso thynnoides. The sequence continues at coordinate 28,050,980 of JAQLOL010000019.1, read as the reverse complement.
TCTGCTTTGTGTGTGTGATAAATGATAATGGGGCAAAAATAATAAAGCAAGAACACGCAAACTACACAACAATGAAATTACAGCATGGGAAACATTAAAACAAACATACATACATTGTGCAGCCTTTTCTGGCAATATCTGACCTTTGTTTGTTTGTTTGTTTTTTCTAAGTCTGGTTGTGCTCAGGCTCAGTATTGTATGTGATGATCTTGGATGAACTGGGCCTCAACTCATGTGGGACGGGTCGGATTGGGTTTGACTTTTCAGGCACGTTGAGAACTCCTCATATTACCTCAATAACAGGTCACTTCAGGTTTGAATACCTTGTTTAGCCAGTAACATCAACATAAACACACAAAATTAAGTAAAATATTCTTAACATCAAACTCTGAAATACAGCCTAAAATGAGTAAGACTTCAAACTTTGCAAATGTCTTCTTTATAGCACCTTTTTTGTTTTGTTGTCCTTGAAATCATTTTTGTCTTTTGCCTACACACATCAATCAAATAAAAGGCTAGAACAGCTGGAATTATGTCAGGAAGGACTGAGTTACATTGATGAAAGTTTGATGACTTAAAAAAAAAATAAATAAATGAAAAACTGCAATGCTGAAGTGGCTGAAAGTTATGAACAACTAACGCAAAAAAAAGTAAATCACTTGCAACAGCTCACCTTTCTTTTGTTAGTTGGACAGACGTACAAATAACTCAGGACAGTCTTGGATCCGACTTTGTCGTTCATTCTCTCGTATGTGGAGCCGTAGTCAGTGGATCTAAATGCAGGAAATAAAGGAAACAGTGCAGTCAGGGGCAAACAACTAAACTGCAGCAGATCAGCCCAGCATGAGCACACTGAATGTCTGCTGATAATCTATTGGATGAAAAATTACTGGAATGTTGCACAAGTCATATCAAATTAGATTATTTTCCAGTGATGAAAAAGAATGCAATATCACACCCTACTGTAAAACAACAAACAAATACAGGACAGTATAGTTTTGTATAGATACATTTTCCTTGGGCAGAGGTGAAACCTCTGGCAATAGAACAAGAGAAGGTTAACCAATCATCTATAGCTGCCAACAAAAACAAACCATTGGAAAATGTCTGGGGACCCAGCACTGTGAATAATTAATTCTCTCCCCATGACTACTATGAAATAAAATATGACAAGTGCAAGAACATGTGGATGTTCCTGAACCCATGGGCTTTAATAATTTAACAGTGGGAATGAGTCTGTTAGCCAGCCCAGTCCCTAGAAACTCCACATGAATCCATCATCAGTAGTTATGACCAAATCTGCCTTCAAGTAGAATATTACAGCATTTTGCTTTGGCAGTGCTTGCTTTTCCTTTTTTTTCCTGTGCTGCATTCATGTGCCTAGCATTTTCAAATATTTCTCTCTGTAGGGACAGAAGCACCTAACCAGAACTGTGGCATAACTTCTATTTGGATTTTCAGCTTACTGCACAGTGAGGAAAGTGAAGGTGATACCTATTTCAGTGTTCTTTCGCCTTTTTTTTTGGTCAGTGCTCCTTCAGCTGGAACCGGGATTCAGTGAAATAGCAAAAGATGTCTCTCATTCAAATTCATTCCAGATTGCCTTTCGAGAAGCACAGTTGCTGCTATGATTACAAAGCACAATATAGAGTCAGAAAGACAGCATCATTTCCACAGCATTTTAAAGTGTGATGGGAGGGAGAAGTGCTGCACTGAGATCCAGATTTGGAGACGGGGTGGGAAAATACTCTGTTTGCCTCAGAGTAACACTGCTGGAGCCTCCTGAGAGGAGACTTCATAAATAACATAGAAACATATGTTGTTTTTTGCAATGACATGAGGAAGCACTTCTGCCAGGCGTACCTTCATCATTTAGTCACTATAATGCATATGCTTGGATTTCTTTAATGGAAAGTGGTTACATCGTTTTTTATGTATACAGTGGGGACATGTAAGCTCTCAGATGTGTATTTTTCCCCTTAAATTGTGTCTTCTATGTCTCTCCTAAGATCATGTGTTTGGATAACGCTATACAGTGAACTTTTTAGATATACGGAGACTATTTGACATATTGTGTTATCACAGACAGACCTTTCATGCAATGTATTGTATCTGCATTTTTTATGAAGATGTTCCACGATACACTGTACAATTTAAGCTGTTTTGTTTGTGTTTGTTAGGGCTTATTTTCTCAAATGTGACTTTTAAAGCGCTGACATGCATCCTGTCTGAAATTCAAAAAATGCTTCTAGAACATTTGTATCAATTCAGGCAGTGCTAGGAGGCAGGGCTTTGCTGAGAGT
>JAQLOL010000019.1:27991306-28006994 GCA_029783665.1 Naso thynnoides | reverse complement strand
ATGCCTATGATGGTGATGATAATGAAAAAAAAAAATTACTTTGAATTTTAACAAATTTAACTTAACTCAATTTAAATGTCACATCATCAACTTTTTTACTTTAAAGCTGTTCTCTTATTTTGTTTTTAATCACATTTGAGAAATACGAATGTTGATAATATGAGAACCATGTTTATTTATATTTATATGACTGTATAAACTTTTTCATGATTTCTGTTTAATTGTGCAAGGGCCAGTTTTATTCCTATCTGATGTGCAGGTATTATCAGAATTATCAGATTCTGGCATGGTCCAGTGTATACTTCTCTTTTATTTTAAACAGTTACATTTCTAGAGAAAAATTTGCCTTTTTTTGTCCAACAGCTTCTACAGGGCACCATGTAGCTTGTAGTGAACACCACATAAAAGTGTCAAACAAATTTTTAAAACTAAATAAAATGAGCAAAGCCTTTCTAGCTACCGATCAACAGTGAAATGCATTCTGTGATATAATTAATAAAAAATCATTTAACTGTGTTATTGCAATGGAAATTACGATATAAGTTGTTTTCTTCTGCTTAATATCAGTCCGCACTCTTAAAAAAGAAAATCCCGGCCTACAGGAAGTCCTCCTCCAGTGTTTGGTTTGTATATTTGTTCAGTGTTTAAACAGCGAATCCTTTTCATGCAGGTGACAATCTGTAAACTGCAAAGTCCTTGAATCTGACAAGCTATCACTCTGCGCCTCCTTTTGCAGTGGGAGCATAATCTACTTTGTTGCCTTGAATGCAGAACAAAAATAAAGGATTTTCTATTGACGCAGAGAATTAGGATCATTAGGTCTCATTAAGAGACTCGATCAGAGAATGCCTGTGTGATTTTCTTGCCTTTCCTTGGGCCTGCAAGTTAGATAGTGAAAAGCCTAAAGTGATCGTTACATAGAGAAGCACATTTGTTCTCTCTGTCAGCTACCAAGACACAGTGGATGCTGCTAATGAATCTCTAATTTCTGCAGCCACTGGGATGGCGATATTAAAAAAAAAAAAAAACACCTATAAGCATGCGTGTGCTACTTCTGCTGCTGCTGCTGCTGTTGTTGTTGCACCACCGAGGGAAGAAAGATATATAGAGGGAGATTAAGGAAGAAGAGGCAGGAACAGAGCATCCATTTCATCTTTTTTTCCAATTTGATCAGCATCACAGAGAGCCTTTTGAATGCAAAATAAGATGTATGGCAGCTGCATGTGGAGCCATTTTTATTCATGACTGTGAAAACACCAACATAGCTTTATATTGCGTTCATTTTTTTCACAAGCAAATTTGCATGCTCCTCTTTTGCACAGCGCTACATCTAAATGTTAAAAGTGGAACTTCACTGTGTGTTATAGTTTCAAACTGACTTCTCAGCTGCGTCTCTTGGCTGCTGTGCTCTGTGCACCGGCATTGCTACGCTATAAATAGGGATCCTCGGAAAAGCGAGGTAATAAAAGTGTCAGGATTTTGCAATGAAGAATGATGCCTTTGCTGTTAAGTTTCTCCATTGGGCTGATGTATCATTGAGGTTGAGCTCTCATTATCAACTCGGAAGATTATAGGCCCTAACTCTCTCTGAGGAGGGAACTGTGAGCCCGACTTAGATCAGGTGTAATTCAGCGACATAGAGACTTGCTGGCAGTTGAATAGGGACATATCTATCCTCTTTTCCGTTTCTCCCACCGCTCTCCTCCTCTCTCTCTGTTCTCTACCCACTTCCCTTCCCTCCCGCATTTCTTCCTGGTGTCTTTCCCCTCTTGGCCATTTTCCTGCCCCTATCTCTATCGCCTGCCCTCATTTCTTTCATGCTGTCTGAAAGTTCGATGCTTTCATTGACTTTTTGGACTCTCACCACACTCTGAGGACCACTGGAGTTGAGTCGACCAATCCTGAAGCTGACATCTCTTCTCAATTAAATGTGAGATCTTAGCTGCAGAATGTGATGGCTTTGGTGGTCAGTTAAGAGAAGGACTTGGTCATTTACAGCAGCGTACAGAGTTAGATGTTGGAACAAAGAAGGTGTCTCACTTGGATTTAAAGTTGGGGTAGGCAGTTTTTCTTTAGTGGCATTGCACTAAAATCCCATAATAACCTTTCAGCATATTGTATTTCAGGTGGTCTGAAAGAACAATACACTTCTGCAACTCTCTGTGGCTCTGTATTCAAATCACGATGGGTATTTTCAGCCAATCAAATTAAATAAAAATAAAAAATTCAGAGAGCGTGTGTTCCCATTGGCTGCTCTACCCTGAGCTTCTTAGCGACAGGTGTGCTGAGTTGGTGCTGAGACAAGTGATGAGCCTTGCAGTTAGAACACACCGGATGCGGTCGCGCCGCTAAGTGCCGCATTGCAGAGCTAGTCTCTTATAATGAGTAAATTGAGTTATCCACACCGCCTGCTGCAGCTCTGCAGTGCCAGTTTTGGCCTCTGTTCTATTTTTTACGCGAGCCGCGAGCAACTTTGTCAAGCTGAACAGAGAGCGCACTTGACAGAATGTCACACAGAGAAAAGGCACAGAGAATCCGGCCAATTTTCAAAAAAAACAAAAAACAAATGTCAAAACAAAACACCGTGTTTAATGATAGTGAGGTTGTTCTATCTACAAATGTATTGGTCAGTTAACAGAGACTGACACACATACACACACGCACGCACACACATATTTGACAAGAAAGGGGCAGACAAGCAGAGGAGCTTGTTGACTGGCGCGGAGAAATGCGCTTCTGGTGTGGACAGCGAGGTGGCTACTTGGACGGGAAATGGCGCTTCGCAGCGCTTCATGGCGCGACCGCCTCCGGTGTGTCCCCCCGGCGTTATGCTCTAAAACTGGCCTCTGCTGCCAACAGTGTCTGCAGGTAACAGGGTCAGCTGGCTTGAGTTGAACTGAGACGGACCAGTTGACACCACTGCAACTTTCCCTTCAACTGTTTTGTCTTGTCATGAATCTTAAGAGTCACACGCTACAGCTAGCTTGATTTCCAAATGTTGCCTAACTCAGCTTTAAGTGAATATGATACGTAACTATTTGCTCAAAGTGTGCCACGACTGACTGGTAGTGGAACTTCTATGTTTTACTCCTTGGTGTATCGTGAATTTTTCTAGCACACCAGCACTACTCACGAGCTGCTGGTTACTATTTTCTCCTCTCTTTGTATCACAACTGCAGTCAAGTGAGCCAAAATCTGCAGAAACCTGATTCAGCCAGGTGCTGCTTAGAGACTGATACATATCAGGCAATAATTATTCATGTCGTTTAGGATGCATCCTCTGGAAATTATTATTGCACATTCGAGTTGTTGCAATACGTCAAATTGTATCAAATAGGTGTTAGAACAAACATGGTAGCCATTCCAATGAAAACTACCCACAGTACATGAAAACAGTTCCTGTGGCTGCCACACCTTGCTCATAACGCATTGCTCTAATGATCAGTGTGTCCCTTGTTTTACTTTCTGTTCAGCAGGAAATTAGTAAGTAATACGCAGCCCACCACTGATGCACCATCATGACAAATACATGAGATGGCAGGCAGGCTGACGATGATAAACAGCAGTCAGTTATCAAAGGCTGATGCAGTCCATTTTGGGAAGACAAAGCCTGGCTAAAGTTTAGCATCAAGTGTAGAGCACACACACACACACACACACGCGCGCACTTTGACAGGCAAATGAGCCACAAGCGCAAACAGGAGACTTTGAGTAAGCTTAAACCACAAATCTTTCACCATTTGTCACATGACAAATTCTTCCTCCAAACACAAATATCTTGTCTATAAAAACATTAATATTTTCACACATTTCATGCTTTTTATGTTCATCTGCTAAAAATAAATGCTAAAATACTGGCTGTCTGCCCAAGTGGGTTTGTTGAATTATGGTAAACACAAGAGAACTCTGTCTTCTGAGAAACAAACAAAACATTTAATATAGCCAGTGGAATAAAGGAAAGAAAATCAGAGCCATGAATCTGCATGTCTTTACATGACAGAGGAGAGAGGAAGCACAGCTTATTTCCAAATCCCAGGAAACAGGGATTTAAGTTCATTGTGAAAATCAATTAAACAAAGCCACTGGACCATGAGAGCTGAGACGTGCACACTTTTAAGCTAGCATTATGTTCGGAAATGTGTTCTTTCTGTTCCACAAACTAATACAAAGCTGCAACTCCTTTTAAACTCTCTTATTCTGTTCATTTCAGCTTTATTATCCTATTGTTTCCGGTCAAAAATGACCGATCCATTTTAGGTAATCATAATGTTGTGTAATATATTTTTATTAACTCAAATTCTGATGAACTTTCAAGTTTTGTACTTCCATTTGGTATTTATGGGATTTATGGGCACTGACCTCAGCTCATACAACTCCAGAACCTCACATACAGTACATCACTTAGCCAGCATGCTGCCACAGAATAAATTTTTAGCAAAGGCTCAAAAAAGTTTTGTATACCAGAGCTGCGAGAAAAAGTTTTTTTTTATCATTGAAACAATGTTGCGTGCTTTTTTTGTGTGGACCTGCAACAGGTGTGGTTCCCATGGGGTAAAAGTTCTACTCAAAATAGGTTCATGTGGGGGTTCTCATGGACAAAAAGGGGGGCATAAGGTGTGTGCATGTGTGTGTGTGCATGTGTTTGTGTGCTCAAAGACACCTGCATGTTGGGGTGTGGGAAAGACATGTGAGAATGTGCTTGAACTCTATTTTATACTCTAATTGTAGTCTTACCCATTAATTTCTGGTGGGTGTATACAAGCTCAATAAAACACATACAATTTATTTTGAATTCTCAAGATGTATTTTGTTTGTGCAGATGCCATGTGTGAACAAAGTCATGGAGCCTCATGGCAAACAAATGAAACTGACTGCATTTTTTAAAAGAGAAATCTCATAAATCGGTCAGATTTGACCAAAGATAATAGGAGGGTTATGTCAATGCTTCATTTGATACCTGCCACTGCACTTGAACTGCTTGAAACTGCAACACTGCAATGTGCTTTTGCAATCAAATCTGACCTGCTTTTATACACAGCTGGATACTAAAGAAAAAGCAGGACTTGTTTTCATCCATCCACAAAATTTCTACACACAATGTATGAATCAAATACATTGCTGTAATTTAACCAAGTTGTTGTTCATTTGATATGACACAAAAGCATCTGTGTGAAATGAACAATTGTTGCACTGCTTCTTTGCACATTTCTAAGAGATAAAACAAACAATGAGAGATTACTTTCAAAGAAAAATCTTTCAGGCATTACAGTGCTGATGTCAAACAAGACAATAGCCACACATTTCAAGACCAAATAACCTCCATTTACATCACCCATAGGTGGTGCTAGGGCATCAGGTATAGAGATGCTAAATTTCCAAGTATCTTCACAAGCCAAAATTTTCTTAACCAAACAACAGATAAAAAAGTCCTCATCTTGCAAAACTATGCCTCAAAAAATGTCTGTGAGCGTTTGATTCAAAATAATGAGCTTTTTCCACCAAAACAGCCAGTGTACGACAGGTAACAGAAAACCAGATATAAAACAAAACAAGCACAAAAGTACAACACACTATACAAGCCTATGTTGGCTCGTACTGAAATAGAACAAGCAGAGGTAGCCTAAATTTATAGTGTAACATCTTAGGTCAAAAAAATGTTCTTTTACTTCTTTTTAAAAATCTTTTACAGACTAGATGCACAGCAGAGATAAATTCAGAGCCAATCCATAGAAGTACAAAATTCAGCTCTTTCATTAGTTTTTCATATTCATGTTTTTGTTTTTGTTGTTTATTGTTTGTTTTAAATTTTATCTATCTATTTTTTAACTTTATAGGCAGTTTGGCAGCAGGTGAGATGCATACTGTTCCTGCTGTTATGGAAGCAATTCTATCCCGTTGCTTGGAACAGCCTCTTAACAACAGAAGGGCCAGAATTTCACGCTTGCTAGAAAGTCAGTGAGTGGTCATTTTGACCACCAGGTTCAAAATTCTATTATTTCTTATGATGAATACCCAATACATAGAGTAATGTATTTCTTGTGCTATGATACCTTTAAAAAAAAACAAAAAACACTTGGAGATATGCCAAGGAGGAAGAGAATACGCCCACTTTCATAGGAGATGGATCATCCAGACCTGCTCCCGGCTGATACAGGTGAGCTCTGCCCACGCCACGTTGCTTTGAGCGACAAAAATTGCTCTGTAAATGGAACTTGTCATCACTCTCGAAGTTTCACATTTGACAGACAATGATAGTTGTCAAACAGCCAAGATGCAGCTGCCACTGCACAAAAATGTATCAGTTTAATGAAAGCAAAATCTGTTTGATTATGACCTCCTGAGGCCGAAGTAGGTGGAAATGATCTGACTGAATGATTTTCTTTGCCTTTGTGCGATTTGTATAAATAACATTTTAGAGAGAAATGAATTAATGATTTTATTTATGTGTCATACCACAGAGTGGCCCTTCCCACACGGAATTATATGTCACCATGTAACATGAAAAAGTCTTTTTACCTTCAGCTATAAATGTGAAGATGGTCAAAATGATCAAGCTGTTCAAGTGTTAATAGTGTTGTCAGTGCATTCGCCATGTTCACAGAGGACGTGCAATTGAGCACTTAGACAGCATTTAAATATGCAAAACTACGAGGTTGACAGTTGGGCAACGGTAAGATGGCTTATCTAGTGCCAACCTGCTCATCAGGAACTCATTCACACACATTCACAGACCAGTAGAACAGCCATCAGGAGCAAGTTGAGGTTCAAAATCCAGCCTAAGTCACTTCAACACGCAGACCAGAGATCCATCAGTATCCATCATCAGATCATGTCCTGTCATATAGTCTTCTGTTTCCACTGTACTATTTGGGAAACGGAGCACGTATACAATAAGAGCATTAAGTGGGTAAGGGTGAGGTTAAGAGGAGCTAAGCGGCAATATGCACTGAGGCCCACAAGTAAGGCAGCAGCGCGACAACAAGTAGCCACTGTTAATGACATAGACTGTACGTATACCTGAGCAGTGCTAGACAGGTAAATAAATAAAACAAATATTAATAAATAAACTTTTTTTCTGGTTTGCCCATTTGTGCTCTTGCCCTCTTTGCCCTTTTGCACGTTTTCCGTTTGCACAGCTCTGTTGATTTGAAGTGACACATTTAAGTTGGACATTTGAATTTTATTTCCTTTTTGTTCCCTAATTGCTGCACCATGAATTTCCCCTGACTGTCCCACAAGAGAAGAAGATGAATAATTGAACACGACACAACTAAACCTTTGTGAACCAAGCACTTTTAGTCTTCACATCAACCCCATTTAACAGTTTTTTCTCGGACAAACACACAGGGGAACAGTGTTTAGGTGTCCAGATACTTTTGGCCAAGTGGTGTTGGTAGGAGAAGCACATCGTTAGGTAATTCCCTAAAAACCTCAAGCCTCCCACAGCTCCATCAGGGCAGATATTCCTCAACCCATAATACACTTGATAAATTAAAATGGCAGCATGCCCATTCAAAAATCCTTCAATGAAAGTTCCCACAGTCCACAAACCATACAGAGAGAATTATTATCAGAACTTTCTCAGATGTTATTGATGACACTCATCACAGGGATATTGGACAGGCTGTGGGTGCGACTTAACGGAAATATACTAAAAAATTTTACAAGTTAGAAATAAAAACGTAAGCCATTGTACAAGAGTGCACCTTTAAAACATCTTTCTTGTATCGGTTTAGTTATTTAAATGATATATCTTTATGTTGTAAAAATAAAAATTTAACAACTAGCTCAATTTACAGCCTGGAGTGCTTGACATAAATCAAATTTCAACTAAGAGTAGAGCAATTTTCAGCCATCACCAGTAAATCATACAATTCAATAAAACCTGAGCAGGAATATTGGTCTTCAATTTAAACTTTTTTTTTAATCTCTGCAAAGCTGCAGCTCTGTGCTGTGTGCTCCATTTGTTAAAGGATTCATTATTGATCTCTGATAGGAAAATATGTTTTCTGCACTTAACCCATCCCAAATATTATTAAAAGCATTGGGGCAGCAACTCTGCAGTCACCTTGGACCAACTCAAGTTACAATCAAGGCCTTAGTCAAGGCAACAGGGATGAGAGAACTGACCTAACATCACATCATGGTTTTTTATTATCTGCTGCATTTAAATACACATGTGAAAATACACATTTAAATACACATGTAACTCCTGTTTTAATTATCCTAGCTGTCTGAGAAAACAAGCTATATTTAGGAGCCCCTGCAAGGTCCTGCTGCATTTTAGTGCTGTTAGCCGCCTCTGTCAGGGGTTGGAGAAGCCTGTGACCTTTCACATGACCAACACATACAGAGCCGCCTCCACTCACCTCCTCAGCTTTAACTTGGCATGTGAAGACCCTGCTGAAGGCTTCCCGACACCCACCAGCTCCAGCGCATCTCTCTTTGGATGCACATGACACACAAAAAACATACTTGTTTGCTTACACGCGCTATCACACAATAAAACCGCAAAAAGCCATTTCAACATCCTTCCAATTTTATGTATGCGGTCACATGCCTCTCAGATGCCAGCCCTCTTTTTTTTCTCTCCCTCTGCTCCTTTATCCGCCCCCTCTTTTCCACACAGTCACATGCAAACACACTCAGCGGATCAATCTCCTCAGATTGGATTGATGGCCCCCAGGCCTTCTGCTGACTAAGGCGTTGCCAAATATGGTGAGTTATTGGGGAATTATGTTTAGCTGCCACTCTATCTGGGATGGTGATCCACTTTGTCAATCCTGATCTTTAACTGCTGTCACTGCCAGTACCACCCAGCTCGCCTCCGTGACCTGACGCTGCGAGTGGAGACAGAGCAGGTGTCACTAGGTGTGATAAATGCATCCCAATGAGTTCAGTCTTTCGTAATTTTGATCAATATTACTGACCTCCAAAGAGAAACGTTACATTTCCCAGATTAATTTAAGTCTGATTTAGGTGCAGGAAATTGGGGCACATGTGAGTATTGATTGACTGGAAATAAAACAGCCTACATCCTTCGGTTTCTGGCAGAAAGGAAGAAGAAAACAAATGCCTCTGTGTGATGGAGGGTTAGTAAAACAAAGACGCACAGAATTTCTGCCTCCTTTCGTGCTTGGTCATTTCCATATGTCCCCCTTGCTTTCCTACCCATCCATCACATTTCACTCTGGGCAAGACAGCTGTCTGGGGCTGAAGCATATTCACAGTTCAGCAGTCCATCAAATTGCACCAAATACAGTAATTCTTCCGTCAAGCTGGGGCAGAGGGTGGAGGGGTGGGAGGCAAAAAGCATCAAGGCAGCAGAGTTGTGTTGGTGAACCCTGCCAGCCTTAACCCTTTGAACATCCTTTTAAAGCGCCGTAAAAAAATCCACTTTTGTTCCTTCAAGACACCTCTGAACTCACTGCCCTAAACTGACTGACAGCCAGTATTCACAATATATGAGAAAGACAAATGCTTTTATGTTTTTATCATATAACACATTTTTTCTTTTTATTTTCTTTTTAGAAAGATGATTACAAAACAAATGCAGGACTAATTCGTTTTAACTTTTTTAAGAATACAACTAATTCACAAGCAGTTTCTTTAGCCAACATGAGAACCCTGTTCCCTGCTGCGGAGGACTGTGGGTCTTTGTTGGCAATTAGTGCTGCGGATCCGTCATTGGAGAGTCTGCATTTCACTGCGTGGTGACTACTACTACTTTGTTTTGACGACTAAACTATTGGACAATAGTATCCCATTCACTCCACACACTCAGGCATCAAGGTTGGTTATGTTGTAGAGATCCAAATTATGTCTTTGATTCACTGCGAAGAGCCCTTTGTAATGTGCTATACGTGATTGTTAAAAAGCATAAACCAGAGATTCCATGCCATTCCATGCCAAGCCCCCACCCCCAACCCCACCTCCCTTTTTCAGATGTTTTCGAAAACCCCTTTGACAGCACAACAGCAAATGTGACAAAACAGCATACCGCAGTGAGTCCATTCTTTATGTCTGCTGCCACACGTGCAAGCTCTACTCAGCCTGAGCCTGTTCCAATATTTTGCAGCTGTTGTTCTGCTCATCAGGTTCTTTCACTTTTTAAAATTGTGTCCATTTTGTGAGTAGATGCTATCAAACAGTCGAGCTAGTTATTTTGGGTGCATACAGCTTTGTGGCACACGCAGACTATGCCGGGTCAACACTCACGTGGCATGGTCAATGAAGTTTTGACTGGTGGGCAAATATAAGACTAGAGGTGTAAACTGAATAACTACATAATTAATTTTTAAGCACTTTCTTCCATCTTCACTCCAGTTTCCTGAGGCCCCCCTGATTTTCTCCTGGTGATCCCAAAGGGGTGAGGGCCCCTATTTTGAAAACAATGGGCACAGACCATCGAGCAAATCACCCACAGTATGAGATGTAATTCCAACTGGGATATATTTTGCAAGATGCCAAACAAAATTATGAAAAAATAATTAATTGAGAGACTGCTTTTTCATGAAACAAAACAAAAAACAGAGCAAAAACTGTCCATTATTGTCATTCTTGCTGATGATTTAACATCTTTGGAATAATATTACCTGCATATGAGAACATGAATTACATACATTTTTATGGCAAAATGTGTAGGAGGTAAGTTTATTGCAGACATTAGCGACTGTTTCGCCATATAACTATTATTAGCCAACCAGCTAATTTTAGAATAATTTGCAAGTTTGTATCTCTGTTCCCCAGCATTTGATTGAGGGTGAGAAAATGGTGCTGATAATTCAGACAAAAATGTCACTGCAACAGACCACAAGGTTTCAGAGGACATGAGATAACACACTCATTAGATCCAAAGGGACATCACGTGAACAGTATGTGGTACATGTGATGATTAAAGCAAAGCTTAATTTAATCCAATGAAGAGATGCCACATAGGATGGCTTTAATGTTAATATGCATTTAGTATTAAAATTCTTAAATCCACCTTGCCTCCTTTAGTGGTAAAGGACAAACTAGGCAGCAGAGGCGTTGACTAACAGAAAAAATAGGGGTGACTTAGATTCAAATGTAGAACACAAAACAGCAAAATGCTTTCTTTTTTTATTCCTTTTTTTTAGGACAAATGACCAGCGCTACTACGTCAAAGACAGCAGCCCTGCAGAATCATTTTCCAAATGTGACTTTGAAAAGTGAAGTGAGACCATTTTATTTCCTGTAAATAACTGTAATCCCGTGAAAGGTTCATTGTGCTCAGTTTTTCTCCCTGTCTTTTCCCCCTGAGAGCTTTATGACTTTTTGAAAAGGCCTGGATTTGAATAAGCTGTTGTTCTCTCTGAGGCATGTTGATTCTTCACTTGAGAGTGCATTGGTTACCCACTCAGTGAGTACACAAGTGCACTTTATTTAATGCATAGAAGTGGCACCTAGCCAGCTGCTCCACATTTTTATATTATGGCAGGCTTCACTTAAATCCCCTCTATTAAAGGCTGCCAGCTTCCATTCCTGCATTTTACTCATTATGTTGTGATCCACCTGTGGCAATCTTCTTCGCCGCGGCTTGTCCCCCCTTTCTCTTTCAAGACAGATTAAAGCATCCTTATGAATGCAAATGAAAAGCAAATCATATGATGGATGAAAAGACCTTATTCACGGGGATTCATACCTTTGCTGCCGAGTTGTCAGGAGCAATAGCTCCTGTTTTCTGAGGATAAAGTAGTCCCAGGTGATGGAAAAGATGATTAACAGACGTTATAAAGTTAGCAGGAAAGTTTGATGCCACTAGGACTCCCTACAGGAGACAAGGGAGTTTACAGATAAGCATCTAGTGGTGGGGCCTTTAGGCCGCAGTCATACATATGAAAAATTAAATCCACCTCCCATTCACTACCATTCACTGCAAGCAAAGGGCCATAAAGCAACTCTGCCTCTTGGTCTCAGGTGGAGTTCAACTGCGGTGAACTTTGATCGACGAAATCGCGGCCTCAACCAACAGCAAAGATTAATGCGTGAATGACCCCAACTTTCTCAACAGTTTTAGTTCACTAAGTGAGCTAAGCTCCGACACAAGCCGGTGAAACTCTCCGAGGGTTTGCCGTAAACCAATGATTGGATAACCTGGCATCCTGCTCCCACTCCAGCCTGTCACCTAATTCTTCTCCTCTGCACCAAAATACAACTCCATCACTCTTCTTTCGTAAAGAAACAGCACATCTGCAATTCACACAAATTACAAACTGACAAACTGCTTTCCATGTACGTAACATCCTGCACCGCTGATGATCAGCACTACAAATAACATATTTGGCTTTGGCAGATGAAAGTCACTGATCTGCATTTGGGTATGTGTGACCAAGGCTTTATCCATTAGCCTTGTGGGGCTACATGCCTATGCAAAATTAAAATGAGCAGAGACCTCTGACAATTGGAAAGTTGGATTTCAGGTAAGCAAAGCTTATTAAGTAACACTGGACCAGATCTTCACGGTCCAGATGCACCTAATGGCTAAAAGAATGAGCCTCCTTGAAGGACAGGGCAAGGAATTTAAAATGTGCAACCAGCTTTAAGTAGGATCATCACTGCTTTTTAGTATCAGAGTGAATAAATTGAAGTGATTTCTACATCACATCAGAATACATGTAAGCAGAGAAATTCCAAACAAAATCCAACTGGGAGGAGAACACTAGAGAGACCCAGAAACACCGGAAGGATTGTATTTATTGGGAAATGTCTCGGGATCCTGCAGGAGGAGCTGCAGAGTGTTGGATGTCTACTTTACTTTGTTAGCTGCAAAACAGACCCAAATACGCTTGGGAGAAAATGAATGGATGGATGAGTTTGTTTCCCTATTTTCTCTTTCCTACATTTCAGAATATTCATTTGAGTTACTGCTTAAACAAAAGGTCTTTGAAATGCTTGTTTCAGAATTTTGCATGGCATCCTTTCAGGTCACCCCACAGACTGGAGGATGAGTGAGCAACATGACATCAAATATGAACAAAAACAACATTTCACAGAGTGAAACATCTAATTATTGTTTCAGTAGCAGGGAGGTAATGTATTGCATTTCTTGCCCTGTGAAATGAGATGCTACTTGTCATGCAAAGACACAAACAGGAGACAGCAGTCTGGACAATGAATACAGATTACATCTGAAATATTAGCACAGTTAATTAACTCCAAATCATGTTCGGGTAAACAGTATTGCAGTTTTTGAATATCAGCCCCTGGCTTTGAATGAATGTGTCAAACTGACAGTAATTTCCTTCCACATCAAATATAATGGAAACATTTGAAACTGGCATCGGCAATGACTAGAATTATGATGTCGTTTTATAGAAAGGAGATCATTCTGGAAAATGAAAGTCACCACAAACACTCTAACACCACCTGAGACTCATTACTTTAAGTCAGATATCAAAGTTTGCAAAGTTAACCTACTTTTCTCTCAGGAGTTTACCCCTCCACACTTACTTTAAGAATTGAAAATCTCAATGAACACCATTTAAACATATATGAAAGAGATGCTCTTCATTATGAGAGCTGGCGAGTCATTCCCTTTAATGTTTTATTAATGCTGCCTCGCTGCCTGAGGGGTAAATGTTTCTCTTCCAGTGCCACACATCCACTTTAGGAAATCAATCATTCTGCTCACTAATGGCAGATCATCTGCACTGGCAGGCTGGCAACATCTTTTCAAAGCCCCTATCCTGGGCTTTTGCACTCTGATCACAAGCTGCAGATTAAAGGAGAAAAGCATTAAAAGACCTGTAAACCTTTTTTTGTGCAGGCTGTGGGAGGGTGATGAGGAACACAGAATTGCAAGACTATAATAAGCTGGCCTTTAATTCTGCTAAGCAACTGGCAGCTCTGTGGAAGATATATCAGCCAGAATCACTAGATCTTGTCAAATGAAAGTCTGAAATATCTTCAAGAGATTTTTGCCTTTGGTAGCCATTATACTGGATATATCTCTGGGTCAAAATGGCTCTATTTACAGGTTTTGCTCGGGCTCAACATTACTGTTCTATACTTTTGCTCACTTTGGTATTAATATTCCAAGTTATAAGGGCAGACAAACAAAAGGCATTTAATGTTTTGTTCAAAGATCTTCAATAAAGGCTTTAAATGTCAAAAACTGATATTTGGTACCGCCCTGCAAAGCATATTTGATCTGCTACTGATGAGTTTCGACTCTAAGCTGTTGTGGTCTCAGTATAGCAGTGCGCCATTTCAAGGACAATCAGGACAATTTGCAGTGTTTTTCTGGTGTTTTGTGTGTCAAGTGTTCTTTGATCAACCCTGATCATGTTGATCTCGGTGCCTAATGTATCTACAGTTGTGATTTAGTCATTTCAGAAAACTAATTGACATGTAGGAGAAAATGACCAGAAATGCCTAAACTTCTATCAGTGATAACTACAACACTCAAAATCTGTTATTTCCATTGTGATAACAGAAATGTTACCGTGAACTGGAAGAGGTCAACGTTCATCTAAAACTGAGGTTCCCCCTGAATGATTATGAATCATCACATCACTCAGTCGCTAGTCTCTCCTCCTCATTATCTAGTCCCTCCTACTTTTCACTCAATGAAAATGATGCCAAATTGAGAATCTAGTAGTTACATCAGTTCCTTTGACCAGGTACAACTGCATTACCTGTTATTAGGCTGCAAACAAACACTGTTTTTGCAAATCTTACTGTGGATGCCATCATTATGCTGCTCTAACTTTGGTCTTTATATATCTCTGCTGTCAGGCGCAAACCTTGTATCTCCCGAATTGCTTTTTTTCAGAAATTAGAAAAAACACTATTTTTGAAATAACTGAACACTCCATTATTTGAATATGGTGAGTTACTTGCATCACTCATTATTCTGAAAATATTTTACTTCAATCAAGCTCAACTGGACATAGAAGGATTTGGATCAGCGAAAGTGGAGTTACATGTTTTGTCTGTCATTTATTACAATGATCATCTGACACAATACTATACATGCATCACATTGCAATCTTATCTACTTAAAGGTTACAACGAGTGTAGTTGCCACATGTGCTGTAATTTATCTATCTTTGAATAAATTTAGCCAAAATCTCATGTTATAGAGATATACAACTTCACAAGAACAGGCTATTGAACACAATACCAGCAATGGCTACACAAGGAAGACAACACTAAGCTGCACTCTGACTTACAGGGCATAACCTGCACTCCTCTCTGCTCACACATCTTAATTTTCAAAACATTTTCCTTTGTGGACTTTTTGCATAAAGAAAACACTTTATAACCTTGAAAACAACCACACACTGTCTCAAAAAACTGCCCACTACTGCTGTGTGTTGTTCTACAACTGAGCAAAACAACTACAAATACAACAAGTAAAAGTACTTTCTGTCACAGTGTTTATGGGGGTTTTAGTGTTTAGTGTTTTTGGTTGGTTTGCAGCACATGACAGGATGCTGGTCGTTTACCTCTCCCCCTACTCACCATTCCTGAACCCAATTGAAGAGTTCTTCTCTTCCTGGAGGTGGAAGGTATATGACCATCATCTGCATACCCAAATGGCCTTGCTAGCAGCCATGGATGCAGCATGTGATGACATCACAGCCGAGTCCTGCAGAGGGTGGATTCGCCACTCGAGGAGATACTTTCCTCACTGTATTGCCAGAGATGATATTCGTTGCGA
>JAQLOL010000019.1:27961216-27986873 GCA_029783665.1 Naso thynnoides | reverse complement strand
AGGATTAACGTGCTTGTGATGATCAATACAAATGTTATAATTTTCTTGCTTAACGTAATCTACAAAGATGGAGTATATTGTTGCGAGGAGGATGAGGAGGAGGCGGAGGAGGAGGAGTTATCGGGAAAGGGTAACGGTCATCTTATTTAGGCATGACTGAGCAGGAATGCAGGAGGCCGCTGGCAGTTCCATACATTTGGACACTGTGAGCTTGGACCTCCCGGACCAGAATATCAGTTTCCTCCTGGGAAAAGTTTGGGCGTCAGGATGTGCCTGCGCCAGGCTCTGCCGGACTGTGCCGTGCACGAAACTTGCTAAATGCACCTGGACACACCCGCCTAGACTGCACCCAGTCTACGAAACAAGGACCCAAAGACTCGGTTGCATGAGGTTTGGTTTGGTTTAGTTTATGAGGACTCCCATTAGCAACAGAATAGCTGCAGCTATTCCTCCTGCGGTCCCCAACAGACAACATACAATGACAATGCAACACTACAAGAATTATTATAGCACAGCACAAAAAACAACAACTACAAACATGCACAAATGTTGCTGTATTGATTTTCATTTGAATCATAGCCTAAAGGTGTTTTTTCAACAATAAAATTTCACATTTTCATGTTAGAAAATAAAGTAAATGATGATAACGAGAAATTGTTTAAAAAAAAAAAGGGGGCCCCACGGATATATTGGTTTGTGGATTTTATCAGTCGATGTCTGTCTATCACAGAGAATGCAGTAGAAAATGGAGTAAATTAAAATGGTGTAATTACACAGTTTGTCCGGCAGAGGTTTGTTGTTTAACAACAAAAATGTTAAGTGTTTGCTGTTTAGTGCACTGATGTTTGGAATACTGTTTGTTAAAGTATAAGATTTTCTGTCTCTGTCACAAGTCACAAGTATTTGATAACCAGGATATATTGAATATTGAAATTTTCTTGCTCTCTAATATCCGTATCCAAATCATCTCTAAATATCTCATAACCATCAGGCCCTTGTTAAAATCAAAACTTAACAGCTGCAGAGGTCCTACACCTCCATAAAAATATACAGAAGGTATGATTGTGAATAACTTAATTTCAATATGTGTGAACTAAACTCTGAGCTAGCTCTAATGAAGAGTGAGCTTGCACAACACTGCTTATATCAGGATATGCAAGGATTAGTCACATAACCATGTATTTTTAATTGTTGTGTTTAGTTTTATCCTGTTTTAATGGATGGATTATTTTGCACGGACTATTTCTTTTCTCTGACAGTGTGTGTCAGCTGAGAGACCTGCTGTAAGATAATGATAGGCTGCATTTCTCTGAGTAGCTTGTGCATCGCATTACAGCAAAACCTTGATAACCATTCAGCATTTCTCAGGTGCTGGTATTATCAAAAGTGACATGGACTGCAGCAGCAATCAATATTCAAGGTTTCATCGGCGGCTACACTCACTATCTCTCAAACTACCTTAATGTCACTGATTCTCCAAAGTGAACACACAGCAACTAAAATGTGCATTAAATGCAAACTGAGGAACAAAGGCATGCAGCGAGACCGTGAAACTGCCAAAACATTAATTTAGAAAAATCATTAAGCCATGTTCAAAGACCTTATCCAGGCAACTTGTTTCTTCAGTGCCTCAAAGGGGTAAACACAGCCTGTCAGCAGCGAAACAGTTTTGTTAAGATGCTCACTTTTGTTGTAAAGTCAAATGTAGGATAAAAAAACAATTCGTCTCATGTAGCTCATTAGAGGAGAGATGAGCTGGGCGCTCCCAGCAGAGTAAGACCCATCAGCTGTCAAACACCTGCTTTCCATGTCTGGGAAACAGGCAGACAGGGAGCCTCACAAAGGAAGTGCAAACAGTCTCTACTGTAAAACATCCACAACAACATCAAGAGGAATACGCCACATCATTATGACTCGAACCTATTCCACAAGTACATGACAATTTGATAGCAGCTAAGAGCCTTTGTTGAGATTCAAAGCATTTGCAACACCTTCCAAACAAAGACAAACACCTGATGAAGGCTTTATTTTATGGGAAAAAGGTTAAATGAGTAGCAGGAATGCACTGCAATTCCACACTCTGACTGAAATCTCTTTTCTTTAAAGTGATAAATTTAAATTTGCACACTCAAGTTTTCATTCAGTTTTTTTCCTCTTTGTTATCCCCATAAAGTTCAAACCCAGAGAAAAATCATTAAGTCTATTTAATCCACAGTAGAGGTGTAAAAATGATTTGTCCATCAAGCCTATTCCCATCCCAGGAGCTTTAAGGGATATCCTTCCACTTGGTCTTTTTGACCAATCGCATTGATAATTGTCACAACGGAGTGGTTGAGATAAAAGACACAGAGACTACAGGCTTAGAGGCCATTATCAAATTTGCACTTAGAGCTATTCCATCCTGCTATTTAAATACTGTTATCTGAGACTTTAGCATACATGATGGTGCAGAAGTAATTATACATTCATGTTTCATTTAAGCTTACACATCACTGGTCTCTGAATAATGACTGCTTTCAACTTTAAATACAAGGACATTGTTTCAACTAATGCTAAGATTTGACAATGTGGCATAACAAGACAAATTACTAAGTAATGTTGGGATTTGAAATATATGACAGTGTCCTCCATTTGCATGTAATGCACGACTCAGGGAGAGCAGTCAAAACACCTTCATCTCTTTCAGCACCGTGGAAAGAGACACAGCTAATTTCTTGTGGGTAAGTGAAGTTCAACAAAATCAAAAATCTGCACACACATTCTATCCAAATTTGGAGCAGCTGCTGAACAAAAAGTAAATAAAGAGCCAAAAAAAAAAAGAGCAAAGAGTAGCTCGTACACTGCAGGGCTCCATTTATCACTTAGTTAATGCGCTAAGGTGACGTTTCGAGCAACACAGCTTTTCATCAGGCTTGTGTTGGTCTGTTAGCCAGACTTTTGGCTTTAATTGGCAAGAGTGCACGAGACCTACACAAAATCCCACAGCATGTTTGGTGGATGTCCTCTGCATGTCATCACAATTACATAAATATTCAAAACAATAACTTTGAATACAATCTTCTATTTCTGCTAATAACAATATTAAATATTAAACTGACTATTGTCTACTGAATAGGATTTAAATCAGGAAGTTGACGGCATCAGGACCCAGCAGCTGCTCTCCGCCAATTGAATGCAGCCACTACGGATGTAAGGCAGGAGCTGACAGAATTTTTTTCTCTTTTTAGATTGAACACAGCTTTCTCTAGTTTTCACACTTCAATTGTCATTAATTTCTCTCAGAGCTTCATTTGACGTTCCAGTTAAATTTAAAAACTACACTGTGACATTTTAATTCCTGCCAATGCTTGAGTTTCAACTCAACCCTCCACTTTAATTTCAACTTTTACTTGACTTTTGTCAGATGTTACATATGATAATTTACACATCAACTCTTTTCAGTATTTGTATTTTGATTTCCTCTAAGTCTGTGCAGTATAAGACACAGCACAAATGAGCGCCGCCTATGTGATATACAGCCTACATCCGCCCACCCTCTACCTCCTTGAAAAATAACAATGAATCTGGTCCACAGTTTCACTTTTTATTTTTAACACAAAGAGAAACCTGGAATTTTTTGACAGAGAGAAAATGTGGAAAGAGCAATTACTCTGTATTACACCTCACTTCTGGCTAAATTCACTCCTTAAATCACACGCGGCTTCACTTAAGAGGAAAGCTCATTTTGTCAGAGAAGTAAATGATCTCCTCGCTTCCTTGGTTTTGCCTTGTTTCACCAAGCAAAAGCCTCACTCTTAATCTCTTCATGAAATGAGACCATAAACAAAGAGAAATTCACCAGACATCTCCCATTCTATTCCAGTGGAAAAGGTTGAAGTTAGCCTTGGGCAAAGCTGTTAGTGCTTCATGCTCCAGCAATCTGGCAACTACTTCTGTTGGGAAACCTTCATGCAGGGGTGAGAGATTGGGTATCTTGCCAAGTGACATGATGTGTTTTTCTTATTCTTCTCTTTCCTGCTTTTACTTAGAAAATCAGTCTTCAGTTTGGTGATGTACAGAGGAGGGGAGGAGAGATGAGGCTGTTATAATTGTGGCACAGATGCGTCTGAGACAATTCTGAGACAATGACTGATGCACTGCAAAATTGAACTTAGCTTAAACGTCGGAATGAAAAGCAAATGTAATCCATGCGTGTTCACATCAGAGTGGGTGGCTCATAAACAGGATGACACAGAAATTGTTGTGCATTCCTTTCATGTAGTACTAATAATCTATAAAGGGAGCATTACTGCCTTTTTTATTTGATCTGAACTGATAATACAATCTCTAGAGATGACATTTACTTGTATTATTCTCGTTTATTTTAAGTTTTAGCCAATGTTATTTTTGAAACTCAAAAGAAGAGGGTGCAGTTTTCTAAATTCAAGCCTCACTCTGAACTTAGAATGAAGCTATATGCTATATGCAGCCATCTTCTCACCTCTCCCCTCTTATCTGGCCTCCTGCAGAGGATCTCTCTGCTCATTAACCTTTGTGCTCCAGCATACCCCAGGGCTTCTTTTTTGGGGGGAGCATTTGCCTCTTTTATGTTACTCAGGGTCTGTGAGCTGGGCCATTTCACTGCTTGAACAGATGCCTCCTATCACTCCTTCTGAAGCTCTTTAGCACATTTCTGCCTTCCTTTCCCAGCCTCTGTCCTCTGATAGAAGTCTCAGAGTGTGCTGGTTGCAGAGTCCTCCTGCTCTCCTCTTCAAACCACCAGAGGGTATCCTCTAACTCTGCTCTGTCCTAGCACATTAAATCAAATATATGTCCTCTTTGAGCAGATTCTGCCTTGTGCCCTCCTTTGCTCCTTTTTCAAACAGGGGATCTCACAGAAATTCGATGAGTTTTTCCATCAAAATGACTGAGGGAGGGGAACGAGCTGAGCATTTGGATTTGTGCTGTCAACTGAAATTCTCATTGTCACTTGTCTAATTGCTAGATTATACACTTCAATCCAAATTCAAATGTTAAGAGGCTATCTTTGAAGATATCACCACACACGGAATAAGGAGGTTTTGTTACAGTCAGCACAGCAAGAAATTCAATCTATTACACCAGAGAGTTTTAAAGTTTCTGTCAGTTTTGTTGTAATAAATCTGAAAGAATTTTTGGACATTCTGTAAGAGATGATGTTTCTCTAAAAGTTTTTTGTTAAGAGTTTTTCTGAACAGTTTCCAGTTGGCTTGGGAGTGTTGTTTTACACATAAGTCATGTTAAACTTACACTATACTACCTACTTACTTTTTAAGGTTCATTATGACTGCCTGCCGGTACGGTTAACTGATCTAGGAATTAAGAATATGGATCTCGCAAAGAACTCCACAACAACATGTTAAAGTCAGCAACAAATATCACATTATACATCTGGTGCTAGTAACACTGGCATCCTTTTGTCCAGTTAATGAATCTATGACTAATAATCCATCTCTTTCAGTTCCTTAGAAAAAATGTGTTTTGAGCTAGATGCTCTTTTGTATTCACCATCTAACTGTAAACTTTTTTTTTTCTTCTGTTGGGCACTTGCAGGTTGTGCTCAGTAGGATCGCAGTGCAAAAACTAAAAAGGCACTCAGAGAGCCCATACCTTCACCAAGGCAAGCAGCGCCACACACATGCACCTGCGCAGGTGCACGCATGCGCCCACGCACACGCACACACACACGCACACGCACACGCACACCTCAAATACTGGTAGTCACCGAGAAGTGCTAGCCTGCCTCTGCCTTTAATCATCAGATAATCTTTTCCACAACTCTGAACGGTCCTGTGTGCTTGTTGTGACTTGTTTAATTACCACATTACGTTATTTTTAGACACAGATTAGCACTTAATGTAATTTAGAATCAAATACATTCAGAAGCATACCGCAGGGACCTACTAGTAAGTAAGTCAACAAAAACAAAAAAACATAAATAATATAAAATAAGTGCTAATCTCTCTAGTCTAAAAATAACATAACGTCAGTGTTTCCCTCAGAATTATAATGCAATTACGCTGATGTAACATGATGAAAAAATAGGCTTTATATTTACTCGATCACCATTTTATTGGTTTGCAGTCTCACTGTAACTACTCTAACATAATGCTTGTTGCCAGTATAGATGGTAACTTTTTTTTTCTTTACATGTAATCAAAAAGGAAAAAAAACGTGATCAGGATGGGTTGAACCAGGCTAGTTAAGATCTGTTTGCATAACAAAATACTTTCCAAAATACTTTACTCATCCGGATAAAGGAGCAAACATTAAGCATCAGAGTTCAAAACTAATTGTAATGTTAAATCACTGACATACACAGTCGATATCGACAACAGCTAAGTGACCAAAAAGAGGTTGCATGCAGCTGCTCAGTGCGAGCGTAGCCGTTAGTGCATTAGCTCTACTGTTAGCATGGTGCTATGATTAAGCTGTTGAGTCTTCGCCTTTTAAGAATGCAGCTGGTTTAATGGCTTCACTTGTGTTGAGCTGCTGCTACCAACTTATTGTCAGCACACAAGTGTGCATATTCACTTCATCTTTTATGCCAGCTCTCTTCAATTTAGCAACTAACATCTCCATACATAAGTCCTGTTTACTTCCTGCCTCCGAGACAACAGGAAGCTCCTCCTCTTCATTGGTTTTGCTGCTAAACTAAAAGCTACATTGCCATGTGCTGTGTCGGTGTATTTAACGTAATCAAAAATTCACTGCTGCGCTGTTTGAGTGATTGAACAGAATGCACAACTCCGCAAATAGAAAAACTATTTCTGGCAGACAATGTTGATATTGTGGCAGGCCGCCACAAATAAATGAATGTGTGGGAAACACTGCGAGCAAACAGGACTGTTTAGAGTTACTATGAAGCTTAGCGGAAGTTCAGTCAGGAGGACTATCTCTTTGGGCATGCCAACTAAGACACTTTGCATTTCCCGCTATCATTACACTCCACTACTCATCATCCTCCTCATCAATCCACCACCCTCTCTCTTTTAACCAATCAGTCGTTAGCTGTCAAATTTAAAAGTGCTCACTCTCTTCTCTCTCTGCTGTCATTCAGCTGTCATTCAGCCCGAAAAGTTTTGCCAAGCCCACCTCCACCCCTCCACCGCCTCAGTCAAGAAACCGGCCATCTCAAGCTTTCTATCTGAAGTTCTACCGCATGAAGCATCACCCCTCTTCACCACCACCAGTGTCTAAGTGCCAGGGAAGTCCTCTTTACATAGGAAGCATTCAATTAATCAAGCTGCTTCCTAGATGATCTTCCTGTGGGGTCTAAGTGCCAAAGACTACTTTTCTGTGCACAATAAACTTGATCTCAATTCAAAACCTGTCATTCTCTTTATTTTTATTAGTCTATCCTGATTGAAGTAAAGTTTTTCTAATGAAGTGCTAATGGCAGGCTAGCACTTCCTACTGACAGACAGTGTTTGAGCTAAGCTAATTAGCGGTGGGAGAGCTCTGCCCATCTCTTCTTTTTTACTGCACAAGACGTACACAAGAGACGTACTCAGGTTGGCAACTGATTCCCATCACTAGTAAGAATTGCTTTGCAATGTTAATATGGACTTAAAATTGTTGTGAAATGCAAAACAGTAGTATTTTAAATATGTTTTAAAAAATATGTGATTAATTTGATTAACAAATGAAATTCAAGGATTGATTGCGATTTTAAAAAATAATAATTTTTTTGACAGCCTCATTTAAAAGTTATCCAAGCACCCAAAGAAGAATGTGAAGGGAAGACTATGGTAAAACAAAAGAATAATAAATCTAAGCCTAACTGCCAGAAAATAATGTTACTATTTCAATTTCTGTAGTTTGTATGCTTTATACCTATCATATCAACATTTCTATATAGATAAAAAGTGACTGCATCACGGTCAAGAGTTTTAACCAACAAAACCAGGTCATTTTAATGACTGTCTGGACATTTTCCAGCAGTTTTTGTGGTGACAAACTTGTGCTTCTTAAGCTAAAACAAAGTATTTTCCAAACCCTAAACCTAACCGCACACTAATTAAAGGTTATCGGAAATAAAATTGCAGCCAAGTAGCCAGGATAAAATGTTAGAATTGTACATATCTGTGCTGTGAGACATTTATTTTTAGTGACGGGGTTGTTAATCTCACTCTTACGTATTTGGACATTATTCCCATTTTTGTAACAAGAGTAACCTCACATACTGCAATTATTTTCTGGAGGGAATTTAAGATCTTTAGCACAGGGTAGCAAGGCGGCAGCAGCGTTTGGGTCTAATGAAGCAAAAACTACACAGCTCTTCACTTGTATTCCATTTTAATGAAATGACTAAACATAGCCTTGGGCTTTAATGTCAGCAGAGAAGTAAAGAATGCATTACATCCACAGAAAGACTTTTGTGTCTCAACACATCACACCCCAGAGCACCCTTTACCCAGCACCCCACACTATGACAGTGAATAAAAGTATTTTTTTTAATCCCAAAGTGATGAAATTATTCTCAATATCCTGCCCTGAGGTTGCATAATAAAACATTTGGGAAGCAAAGCGCTTCGTTCCACATCAGGCTGGAGTCTTTAACCACAGCTTGATGAACAGTCATGCATCCAAAGGAAAACCATTCCAACACCTACGCAAAAATAATTTCACTTTTTAATACAGTAACGTACAGCTGGTATCCACCATCACCCATTTCAAATCTAAATCATCATAATAATATTTGTATTTAATTGTTGGTGCTTATACAGATGTAAGACATTTATTGTGCACTTTCTCTAAATTTACCTTCCTCCTTTACTGTCTTTATCTGTTTCTCCATCTCTCCATTTTATTATTTTGCTTCAATTTATAATTCTGTTTACATCACGTCTCAGACATTTACTTGGGTCTTTTCCAGTGGTGTCCTTATCCTCAACAGACATTCTCGCCTTCCTCATCTTCTCACTACTTTTATTTTCCTTCCCCCTCCTGTGTCACTGCCACTTCCTGCTCCCCAGACTGCTGCGGCTGCTTTGCATTCTAATGAAAACGGGGGAGAAGCAGATACACCCCAAACAGGATCCTTCAGCTCTGATTGCCTTAATTCTAAGTCCCTCTTATCGTCTGCCTATTTTCCCCTCATAATACCTTAGTGAACTTCCTCACAGTTTTCCATCACTGTTCACAATCTGTTCCCACCAGTGTAGGTCTGAGTGCAATCCAATTCATTCTTTCCCCACTTTGCTTGCCTCGTTCCCGCCACAACTCTCTTGTTGTTTCCCCTTGAAATAATTCTGCCTGATGTTTCACCAGGCAATGACTATTATTCCCATTCATTTCCCTTAGTAAAAAAAAAAGCTCGTCCCTTCAGTGCTTTGCAGCTTTTAACTTACTTGATGGTGGTTAATTTTGTATTAAAGAATGTGCAATCAGACTAAAAATGTCTTTACAATGCCTTTCCAAGGTGGGTTCTGTGCCCTTTTTCCCACCTCACCATCTGCAAAAAAGCTATGGAGGCGGATTGGGGGGGTCCGTTTTAATCCGTCTCCGTTCCACCTCCAAAGGTAGTATCAAAGACGCATCAGAGGCGAGCCAGCATTTGTGTAAATAGATAAGCTTGCAGGCTGGATCAGCGGCATTTATCTTAACAGAGGAGAGATTAAATTAGACGGAAATCAACAGAATTACAAAAGAATGGATATTTTTATGATTGTTTTACATTATTGTCGGAGTGCTTCTACCGTTTACATTCATTCTTTAACTGTTTGTGGCGCAAGTTTGGCATTTATTGTAACAGAGGAGATGGGTTATTAAGCTTGAACAAAATCAACATAAGTGTAGTCTCATAATAGTTTTCCAGCTGTTTTCATCCTGTGTAACCACTTCTTTTGAGGCTATTTGTGTGATGCCCAAATAGATAGAGGAGGTTGATGCAGCGCTGTTGTGTTAAACTTCACACCGGTCTCCTTTGAATCTGTAACGCAGGCTCGCTGTATAAAAAAATGACAGGAATGGCTTAAGGTCGGTACTGCGCGGTTCAGTGTAAACTAACAACTGTGGATAACTGGCGAGCCTTCAATGCAGTGCTAATGCTGCATTGAACTAAACTAAGAGTCGACTGCTACGATAACATGCTAAGGCTGTAAGTTTCATGTGGGTAGTACTCTGAGCTAAATGCTAATGCTAGTGTGGCAGCATGCTCACAGTTACAATGCTAACAATTTAATGTTTTACAGCTATATTTGCTATTCACATTAAGCATTTAACCCAAAGTAAAGCTAAGACTGAAGACAATGCTTTTGCAGGCTTATTTTGTAAAACCAAAGCACAGAAATCATAAGCCAGTTCATCCAGAGGGGGGCGTGAATGTCTGTACTCAATTGTATTACAACCATTCTTAAATAGTTTTTGCCTCTCAACTGCAAATATCAATACCATGAAAAACCTTGCAAGGCATCTGGATTTGCAAGATTACATGATTATTTTATTTATTTTACATATCCATCTCGTCAGGCTTCAAGCTATGTGCTTGTTTGTGAAACACACTTATTAGGACCGGTCAGCATCGTGAGAGGAACTACTGGCAACTACAGGCTAAGTTTAGTTGTGCCAACTAGCTGAGGTTTGTTTGTTAACAACAATGGCGGCTCCGAAACAAGATAGCATAAACAGTTTCCAAACAGTCTCAAGGACAACTTCCCAGATGGTTTATTACAATAAACCATCTGGCATCATCAGGTTTTATCATGATGCCTCTAAAAGAAAAGTTAGGGAATCGCTAAAGTCATTAGGATTTATCCTCTGGAGACCACAAATGTCTAAAACTCATCCATTGCAATTCACACAATAGCTGTAAAGATAATTGAGTCCGCACCAAAGTGTTTGACTGATTGACCCTCAAAGTATTGCTATCCACAGAGCAACACTGCTAGCATTGAACTTGTTGTGCAACATTTAGCTTTCAAAAGGAGATCTCTGAGAGCACAAACACCATTGACAGCATGGTTAAAGAACAGATTGGAAGGTTTATCCAAACTGCTTGCTGACAGTCCTGTTGGCCTTAGCAGAGGCCCAGTCATGATGACATTAGAGCTGTGTGTTCAGAAACTCCCTGTAGATGCCTGGAATCTAATTATGTTCAGCTCTACACTCACAAAACATCTCTCCCCCTGCCACAGTACTGTGCTTTCTGGGATTTATTTTCTTCTTAGAGAAAAACACAGATGTCACACTGGAGCTGATTTGCTCAGGACTAAATGGGCCATGAACATTTTGCCCTGACCTCTTGCGAGAGTGCACATCCCGAAAAGAGACATGCATGTCACCTTTGTCAAAGCTTTGCCAAGTTTTTCTGTCTTTTCCGTCAGTCTTCTCTGTGAGGCAGTCAAGGATTCAATTCATATACTTGCTGCAGTTTTCGGCAGTAAAACTTTCTCTAAGTCAATAAGCCAGCATGACTTCAAGTTCTAATAGTCAAAGTAATTTGCTGTTACATATCGGGACTCCACAGGGGGACTTCAAAATGGACATATGGACAGAGGCTGTGAAACTGTGAAAGTCATCGCAATTAGTTCATTTCCTTATTGAGGCCATCAACAGCTCACCAGTGTGACGTTTCATTGCCACAATCCCAGCAGGATAAAACTAACAACAAAGACACTGCAGCGGGCATTTAATGGCACCTGTCATTTTAATGGCTTCTACATGGCCTCTAAATGCTAATGCTATTGCTAAATGTTTGGTAACATACTGAGAGCACATTTACACATTTGTTCCCTAAATTTTTGCACAGAACAAAGGTGACAAATGCTCAAGTCTGGAGCAACAACTAAAGGGGGATAAGTATTATGATTCCATTTAATTCAAAGCACTTAGAAAAAGATCACAGTCTTGAATAAGGGAAAAGCACACTTAGCGCATGTTGCCCTTTTTACAACTCTTTTAAGGGTTTTATCTCATTTATGTTTTAGATCTTATTTACTTGTATGATATGCTTTTATTGTAAAGCACTTTGCATAACTTTGTACTTTGCAAAAAAAAGTCATTACTTTTAGTAGAGGTAAATAATTTCTTTTGACCACCTTCAAGTAGTTCTGTGGGGATCTGAAATAAACAAAAAAACAAATAAAGTAGTTGTACCAGTTGTAAAAAACAATATTTATACATAATCGTATAATGAATTTGACATCACAAATATCTTCACAAACATTAGTATATTTACACACATGGAGTAACATTAGTGTTTATTTGAAGTTGTGTATCTGTTCCTCTGATGAATTTACTCAATATTCATTCTGCATTTTGTACTGTTTTTATCACCATCAACTCCTAAGGGCAAATATGACTTTGTAAGCTGGTGTAGGAAAATGTTGATGCACTTAAATATCCCATTATAATTTTTTTGCAATATTCCATCTGTTTTCAAAAACAGTGTATAGATTTTTAATTAATAGTTTACATGCAAAGATTTGTGGCTGTGGTTCATTGTACACAGGTTGAATAGATATTGTGATGTCTTCTTTATGTAGTTTTTCTAAGATTAGTTTGAAGAGAAATTGCAATATATCGCATCAAATCCTCTGTATCTTTATTCGTATCATATCACACAGCCCTGCTCTATTGGGATCAGAAGTTGATGCCCTAAACAAAATTAAGGCTGTAATTAAGTTTCCTTGAAAACACATTTGACATAACCATAAATTAGGTGACTAAATTAACATACTGTATTCGTCAGAGGACTGGATTCCCCCTTTACAATACTAATGTGAAGGAGAAGGGTTTTATTTTATACTAGCAAATGAACATTTCCTGTTTAAAATACTGTAAAATAAATGAAAGCAAAACGTAGCACCATCTGCTGCGAAGTCTATTCTTGAAAAGACTGTATGCCTTATTAACATACAGATTCATGACAACTGCACAATATACTAACAAAAGAGTACTTCCTTTATAGGATTTTTGAATTATTGTAATTACAAATACCTTTCATTTAACAAAAAAAGTATAGCTGTGTGAACCCCAGATGTCTAAACAGTGTCTGAATAAAAACATTCTCATCACTAAATGTGACAGCGACTCTCATCATGTCTATTACAAAGTGTCTGGCTACAGCTTCCAGTTGTATTGGACATACTAATCTTTCTCGCAGTTCTTTCATGTAAATTTGTTCATCCACGCTTGTCAGATCCTGTGAGCGGAGCAGACCCTAACCCTAACCCTAACCCTAAGGCCTAATTCCATTTCCCTTGCCCCTATCACTTAGCTCTACCTCTCCGTCTTGCACATTCACGTTTAGACATAGGGGTATTCTGATTCTTGTTGAGATAGAGAGGTAGGGCAAAGCGGCAGGGCTCAATCGCCCTTCAAACAATGATTTTTCAGGAGCATACTTCGAACAGAGGGGTATTAGGTTTGCCTTGTAAATCCCCAGCAGGATTACTGCAGTATCAGTTGTGGAAGTCCCAGACATGTTGGAAAACTTAACAATGTCGTGTTTGTGTTCGTAACATCATTTGGAAGTGAATAAGGTCGTGTTGGACAGCCTCGGCAAAAACATGTTGTGTCTGCTGTGAAAGCCATTCAGAAACTTTGAATGACATGTCACATTCTTGTAGGGGTGCCCCAATTTCTAGGGTACAGTTCAACAAACACCCTTTGTAAATTTGTTCCAAGGGACAAGGGGTAGGCGAAGGGGGTAAGGGTAAAAATGAGAAATGGGATTGCACCTAACCCTGACTCCTTTGTTTCTTGCCCATGTTTTTGTCCTCCCTGCTACACTTGGTCACTCTGACCATGTCAAGGTCCACAATTTCTGGAATGACTGGACCCATGTATGCAATGAGCTATAAATGGCTGCAATTTTTCATTTTCCAGTCATACTGATTAATTGATTTTATCCACACTGCCAGTGAGCACCTTAATCAAGAGTAGTGTCTCATTGGCTTAACTGAAAGATAATAATTAATTCATTTCAAGCATAAACAAATCGATTTGAGTGTAAAAGTGAACTTAAATTATGAGCTATTCTCACGATATCTTAGTTCTAATGTGTTCATAGGAGGCCTCACTTTTTAGAAACACACACATAGAAAGATGGAATGGTAAATTCTTCAGCTCTATCTCTCTGAATGTTTTTCCTAAACCATCTTTCCAAGAAAAGCCTGCAGCCATTTGAAAATAGAGTATTTTCGGTCAGCTGATGTTGTGCAAACAAAGTGGCCATTGTGCATCTATTTTCATTCTGGGATGTGCAACGCCTTTTTTCTATTTAAATTTAAACTGTTTGCAATTATAGTCTGATAAATTTAGCATGTTAGGCTTTTTTCTTTGTACTATCTTTTCTCTTCCCCCCTCAAATTCAGATCCATAACTGTCCAACAGTCAAAACTTCACCCACACATTCTGTACTGCACTGTATAGTGCACTTAACTCCCAAGGAAACTGCCCTGTGCTTTGACTTGCCATTAAGCAGATGAAAAGATAGTAGAGGGTTACGTATGGACACTGTATGGATAACTGTGTCCAAAGTGCATTTCAAAAGAAAGTGGGCATTTATTTTTAGCAGTCATGTTGCCAGTTAGAGTTTAAATACAGGGTTTTTGAGTCTGGCTTCGAATTCTACTTACTCTTTTTATGAAATTACTGACTTGCTATACCAAAATAAATAAACAAATAAGATTTTAAAAATCCATCACTAATCAATTCTGCTGTTTTGTTTCAATACTGTGTTTTTATACTGACATTAATTTATGAATACTTGTCTTTTAAATGCTTCTTTTTTCAAATTATTATTATCATTGCTGTTGTTGTTATAGCTTTTTTTATGATACATCTTTTCAGTCAGAAGTCGATGCATTTACTCTTTATTTATTACCTTTACAGAATAATTACACTGACACCAATGATCCAGTACCTGCAACTGCTTTAAAAGAGTAATAAGTTCCTACCATGGTTCACAACAAGGACATGTGTCACCAAAATGAAGAAAAGCAGGCAGCAACACAGTGTATGGTAAATGATCCATGTAATAGCTGGGATGGCTAAATGAGAGCCTGTAAAAACTACTACGGGACAAGATTGAGTCCTTTCTCTCCCTCTTCATTTCTCTGCTGCCAGCCAATCAGTGGTGACAGACTTTAGCCTCCTACTCCTGAGTCCTGGCTGTTCAAGGATATTGTTGAGTATAAAATTGTAGACTCAATATATTCTGTACTTGGTATAATTAGGACATTTTCCAAAGGTTAGCAGCACTTCAAAAAGCTTGCTGATAATTGTCCTCAGCTGGACGGCAAAGGGATTTAATCTGGCTGATAAAATAATGGTTTCAGCTCCCTTAACAACTCGTACAAGAAAGCTTGAGTTGAAGAGAACTTGAATTTTGACAATTCAACCGTTCTTCATTTGATGCAGAGATTACAAGCAACATAAAATGACTTTTCTTAACTGATAGTTAAGACCCATCCTCTACTCATTTTGCAATGACTGCCAAATTCTCCTGTTGGCTGGGGGGTGTATTTATCCAAGCCAGCTGGTGTCGCAAGATAGAAAACCTACGGCCAGGATCCAGAGTTGTCTCTATTCTCTAAAAGCTTCCTAACAAGATCAGGGATTGTGTCATCCATGTTGTGAAAGAAGAATGTCTTATCTCAGAAACCAATTAATGGCAGAGGCTTGAATGGCTTACACCATGGGAACTTGCACACGCAAGACTTTTGACAGAGCATGACAGGAGAAGCGGATCACTCACACACAAGATCAAAGCAGAGATGCTTAAGTGCCCTGTGTGTTCTTTGAACACTGAAGTGTTAAGATATTTTTAGCCTCCATAGAAGACAGAAGATAAAGTGATTAGTGAAAGATATTAAAAGGATGAGGAACAAAACAGTTAACTGATAAGGCAATCAAATGATATCAATAGATGTTTGGTGTAAAACATTAATATGATCATTAAATCTGCATTTTTCCGCTTCGTTCCAACAATTTGCTCTCGACTCAAATATCTAGCAACTTTTTGATGGACTGCCATGAAATTTTGCTGCCCAGTTGCTAAAAGAAAATGTTAGCATTTTACACTTTCTGCAGATCAGGGGTACATTAAATTTGTATGTTTCATACGTTTTTATTAAACGTTTTAATAAAACATAAAAAAAAGTGATGTAGTTCAGAGTAAATGTAAGCCTAAATGAGCTGACTTTTCTTATGAGGAGTTAGACATTGGTTGCACTGGCATGGCTGTATGAGACCACACTGGGGTCTTAAGTGTCAACCAGGTAATCTTTGCAACGTTCAGGACATTTAACGATAGAAACAAAGCCAGGGGGGAAACTATGAAGGAAGTTCAACAGAGCCAGAATTTCTTACTGTGAGTGAGACTGATAAAACATAAAATCCCTGCCAGAGATTATTACCAAGTGAAAGCATTCAAAAACATGGCAAACTAAGGTTGCAAACATGGTTAATATTCTACCTGCTTATCATTAGAATGCACTTCCATTTTAAGCATGTTAGCAGGTTGATGC
This sequence comes from Naso thynnoides, assembly GCA_029783665.1. Classification (NCBI taxonomy): domain Eukaryota; kingdom Metazoa; phylum Chordata; class Actinopteri; order Acanthuriformes; family Acanthuridae; genus Naso; species Naso thynnoides. Next base: position 27,970,377 of record JAQLOL010000019.1, on the reverse strand, counting down.
ACATTAAGTCAAGAACACGGCTGCAGGGCAGGGCTGCTTGCACTGCTGCAAACTAGTCTTGTTTAAACACTACAAAGAATGGCTACAAATATAGTCCCATAAACAGCTCAACAAATCAAGTTTATACTTGTCTGGTGCTAAAGTGGGTTGTGCTTAATGATTGACTCTCCTCTGTTCAGTTGTCAGCAGAACCAGATTAAGTCCTTATGGCCTTGTCCTTTATTTAATGTCTTGCCATTTTGGAACTGTTACTGGTAGAAACTCCCCAGCTTTCTTGATATCTATTTAATGCTCTTGCTTAAATATTAAAATGAATCATCATCCAGGAAACATTGTCTCATTGTTACACACTGACTACTTGACTTCCTATTTAGAGAAATCACTGAGTTCTTTATGGTAAAAATCAAACCTGGTGAAGATATATGAAATTTTTGTAATATGCAGATTCAATTTCTGTGCATACATAATTTTATGACATTTTCTTGCAAGGACGTTGTTTTGTGAAATTGAAATATTCAATCAAATGGTGTACCAAAAAAGTTATCGTAACCAAACTTGCTTTTCAAGCGACACACGGTAAACAACAATAATTCATCTGCTTCTGCGTCATTAGTATCTATAAGACAAAGATTCATCAGATTCATCATTCCATCCTCAGCTGTATGCAATGAAATACTGCATTTGTGCTCATGAACCTGCTTCAAACTCTTTGTCTTTTTGGCTCTGATTTCTGTTTCTCTGAGGTTTCTCTTCACTTTCAGTCAGACTTTGACTCATTTTGTAATATCCTGATCTTAATTCTCATTTTGCCTCTTCCTTTCTTTCATTTATTGCCTATAAGTTGGGAGTTTGCAGCCATTGCCTTATGGCACAGAGCAGCCTAATACATCCATACAAATAGTTGCACTCAAGAGCCTCTTATTAAATTCTCTCTTGAACAATGAAAAAAAGACTGTCTATCTATCTATCTATCTATCTATCTATCTATCTATCTATCTATCTATCTATTCATCCATCCGTCCATGTATTCATTCATCTGGCTGAAAACCTTCCCTGACAAGATTAGAAAAATAGCAAAAAAAAAGCTAAACATCTCAAACCCTCACTAAAAGTTTAGCTCCTTAACACGAATTGCATGATATAAGCAACTTAGCCACTTAAGGCACAAATATCTGTGAGCACACTTATGCAATCAGGGAATTTGTGTCATCTTACTGCCTGAGAACGTGTATATGAAAGACTCAGAACAGACTGGGCCACTAAGCTTATGCACAATTTACGTAATATATGGTTAATGTGAAGTGTTGCATAAGTGTTTTGGACAAGTATTTCTATGTGTAATGGATGCTTGGGAAAGAAGAAAAAACACTTGATGCCCTTAAAAGAAAGCTGCAGATGACTTTTTTTTTGGGTTACTTTCCTGTTGAGTAATAAAACTCCACTCTTCATAAGGGAACCAGCTGCAAATGATAACAGCTTTTCTTTTCTTTTTTTAAAATCCTCTTGATTCAGTGTAAGAAGAGCTGGAATGGGAAATAAAAAGCTCTCTTTGGTCCACTAAAGCACTGATGAGACAATATGTCAGACCACTTTTCGCATCAGCAGTCCTTGAGACATGAACTTTTATGATTCACTACTACAGACAGGTAAGTGGCAACTGCAGTAAAGCTCAACCAAAGCACAAATACCGTGGAAATGAGCAAACAACATTACAAAATATGACTGCCGAAAATCCAACTCGCTGCATACAGTGTGAACCATGACTGGGATGGAAAACAACAGCAGTGCACCCAAACTGAGATCCAGCCGTCCAGTGGACATTCAGGTTATACTGCTGCCAATGTTTTTAGTTCCTCTTGTTTCAGTACAGGCTGAACGGAGTAACATTGCATTGAAACCCTTTAGCAAATACATACTATATTTTTTTTACTATGTTTTGTAACATATTTCTTGGCTCTATGCAGTTGCCAAACTACTTGTGAAAAACAACAAAACAGGAAGTTACTGATACTGACCAAGACAGAGTTCGAGACAACCACTTGCAAAAAAAAGAAAAAAAAAAGAAAGAAAGATAGATTAAAAAAATCTTCTTAGCTTTAATGCTTTGTTAGTTGTGTCCTTACGTTTAATAAATACGTATTGTATTTTTGATATTATTTATTTGTTTAGAGGGGACATTGCACATTATTAAAATCAGTGAAACTATCCATGAGAGCAAATTCCCCAAGGGTCAACCTATTCATTTCAAGATTGTGACAGAATATCAAACTCATGCACTCCATGCAGAGAAACTGGATAAACTATATGTTTTGTTTTTTTTTTAACATAGCTCAGTGTCAATCCATAATTGCATTTGTCAGTGAACTATGGGAATGTTTTCACATCCTGACAAGTGGACTTGTCCAAAATTAAATTCCAAGAATAATAACATGATGGAGTCTATGTAAAAAGTTAAAATGTACCAAGTATGAAGACAGTTTTTGAAAATTAAAAATGTTGAATGTGTCATACGACTGAGTTCAGGACACGTGCCTGATTTTAAATCTGATGGTAAAAGATAATAAAGTACATTACAAGCAAATTAATGGGCATTTTAGAAGACAAATGAGACTATTCTAGCAAATGGGTAATGGCTCATTATACTGCAGGAAGAGTTTCAGTGGGATTCAATTTAAAGGAATTTAGCCCACAGAGTCATTAGGCCCGTAGTTAGTCTTCTGTGTGCAATTGCACCGCCATGCATGATGAGGAAAATACCTAAATTCAGTGAGTTGACCAGAAGGTCAAACGGGGTCAACACAGACAGAAAAATCCTCTCTGCAGTCTGCATCGGGTTCTTTTCACACAACAGTGGCCTCAGCAGAAAGTTTGTCTGCCAATGAGCAGAATGTATTTCAGTCAAATGAAAATTCAGTGAAGGCTTCTCATCTATTGCATTTGCCTTGCTAACTAGCTGGACAGCTAACAGTGAATGAAACATCAAATTAACCTTGAGGCAGCCAACATGTGGTACTTTGCATACACTAATGACCAGCAGGAATCAAACATGACTTCAAAGTTGTTTAAAAAAAAAGTCCATGTGAAAAAGCCTCAGTTAATTCAAAACATCTTTTTATTAGTTGTGTGGAATTATCTATTTATTATTTTTATTATTAAAATGAAGACACATCTTCACCTGGAGTTGAATTTAAGCAACAAAATAGAAACAAGGGCATTGACTGGCGAAGGACAAGTTAAATGAAGTCAAATAAACATCCTTCAATATAATTAAAAATCTAAATTCCTTGAACTTTTCATATACAGTTGCAGCTCTCGTGGTATAAAACAATAATGCTGGATTGTCTTTAGTTTTTACATGAATTTGTCCAAAAAAAGCAATTAAGCTGTAAAACTGTCCTTGAACAGGACGAAATTGAGCTAAACCACCTCAGTTTAGTGGAAGCAAGTGATGAGTTTGGGTTTTATGGATAAAAGAGCCGGCGTTAGTTGCAAAGAAACTAATCCGTAACATGTTTCTCCTCTGCGATGCGTGGAAAGATCTGAAGTGTGCATGCAGATGGCATCGATTTGTTTCTGAGCTCGATCTTGTTTTTATGTCTTTCTTTGGAGCTGCTGTGCTTCTATTTTTGTAAGGAATACATCTGTTTAAAGAAGCTCAATGACAAGCTTCTGCAAAAATAAAAATGATAAATAAGTCTGCCAAAAATAAACTAGAATATAGACCTAATTGATTTACGACGTGCAATTGTGCAATTGCCCTTACAGACTATTTTTGTGTTCTCCAGATTGTTGTTTTTTTCTTTTTTTTTGCCTTTACAGTCTGCAGCTTTACCATTTTGTTTTAGTCTCATAACCATCATCAACTGTGGGGTTTTTTTTTCATCCAAAAAACCACAAATGAACTGAACGTTACCTGCCAAGTCCCAAAGACAAAAAGACAAAAACAAAATCCATGCAACCATTGAATGCAGTCATTTATTACCACAGGATGTGACATGTATAAGTGACGTTTTCTAATTATGTAGGGAATATGGAGATTCTCTCCTGAGAGTGTGAAATACCTGAAATTAAGTTGAGCTAAATTAAAACTGGCAGAGCTCCCTGAGTGTAGTACCCTCGGATTAGACTGAATTAAAAGGGGATTTTCCCACAACTCTCTGAAGGAATTCTTCACATCGCCACTTTCATCGGTGTCTCTGTGAATACAGTCTGCTCTGCTTTTGGAAGCATGAAACTGAAGCCATTTCCTCAGAATGGTGGAGCGCTTTTCCAGACTGAGGGACAGACGTTGCCAGCTTTGTCTCGCCTCCAAGCCAAGAATGCTAATTGGACTGTTTAAAGGATGTCCATCCCTGGCAAAAAAGGATAACTGTTCACATTTAAGCTGCTTCCTGGATCACTATATCATGTGTCTGGGGGAAGCATACTGTACATTTATCACATTCAAATGTGGGGCGACTCCATTAATTCATGGCAGTGTAGTGTCGCACGTGCCACATGCCGAATGTTGACTCTAGCAGTTTGTCATTGTTTGTTTCTCATGATAAGAGACAAGAGGAATCTTTGGGATTTTTCTTTGAGATTTTATCCAGCATTTGCAATCATGGCAACTGATGATGCCATATAACATATAAAATAAAACACATCAATCTTCCGGCTGAAACAACTGCCAATTTTATGAGGTTTTGTACACAAGCAGCAGGTGCACAGATGTGCATCCTCAGACTAGGATCAGGCCCCACGCAGTCAAGACAGGGTGACATGATGCGAGATGAAACACTCTCACTACAGGATCCATGGTACAATTAATGAAGTGATGACATTTTATATTTATTTACAAGTCATTAGGATTCAAGGCCCGAGGAATCACAGCCCGTCTCTGCCAAGGCTCTCCAAGGAGCGTTCATTTTGTTTGGTCTACATAACAAAGAGAAAAATTAAAAGCTGGCATTGAAGCCCTCAAGCTTAAAGCACACAAAGCTTCAAGTTTGTGCTGTTGACGGAGAAGCTTTGAGCTTGGAGAGGGAATTTTGCGACTGAATGTTTATAGATTTAATTAAATTACAAGAAAGAGACAAAAAAGCCCAGAGGCAGAGTGCTATAGTGTTTAACAGAAGCCGGCTCTGGCTATTGTTCGGAAGGAACAATCAGCTGGAAGTCCTTTTGAGGTGGAATTCTGCTCTATATTCTTCATAATATGCTGACTAGTCGTGGTATCAGTGGGTCTATTAAGTAATAGCTGCAGTAAATGACAATTCTTTATAGCGTGATCTGGGAAAAGAATTAGAGAGCAAAACAGAGACAGAGCTCATGTACGTGAGTGTGTATGTATAAGGTGTTTCTCTAATTAAGCTTTGCGAACATATTTTCTGTGAGCTGTAGGTGTGCAAACCCTCACACCCGTCCCTCCTGCCTGCTCGTCTCATAACCCAGAGGTGATGAACTGGCATGGATGACTGCCATCATTACGTTATGTCATCAATTAGTCTCATCAATTATTTTGGTGACATAACATGCCCCTGCAACTTTACTGAGGGCACATTTTCAGAGTGCCCTTGCCCGTGTGCATCCTCTGCAACAAAAGCCAAAGTACTGCCAAGCCCTGATATTGCCGGCTGGAAGGTCGTGCAAAATGAAGGGGCCTGTCCAAGTGATGCTGTTCCTATGTTACAACATGACGGCCTTCCCCACTCTCTAACACGAGGTTTAAAACTATTGGGAAAAAAAGAAAAGACTAGTATCATGATTTAATTATGAAAAGCACCACAGCTGTCAAGCATACTGTAATAAAAAAAAAATCCCCTCTGCTTCATGAATATTTATGTTAAAGGTGTACATTGAGAAAACTGTTTTAATTTTAGCCTATTTTTGCTTGATTGCTTGAGAAGAAAACCTTTCCTTTTTCTAAGTGGTGTCATGAAATTGAAGTAAAATGCCGCCATTCCACTCAAATGCAGGCATGCTCATATTTTCTCATATTAGTTTGAACTCTGACCCTTTGTCCAGCTCCCAGAGGGCCAGTGGCCAGGTGTTGCAGGGGGTTACTGGGTCACCACGATGCTGGGGGGAGAAGCAGTGAGTGGGAACCCAGGCAGAAATAGGTCAATGGTGAGAGAGGATGGCAAATTGAAAGTGACACTGAAGCCACAGCGGAGCAGAAGAACATGGGGAAACATGAATGCACTGCATAATTTATGGAGTATCTTGAGTAGCCGCATTCCAAATATGTAAACGTGACATGTGCGTTCATGCTGTGTGTAAACAAAAAGTTGGTATTTACTTAGGAGTCAAGACATAACTTTGGTTTTGTCTGCAGTATAAATGGATGAGTTCAAGAGTTCATGCCTTCCAGCAACAGCAGCTTCCTGCTGTGGCTGAACTCTTACTGTACTGAGGTACACAAGGTAGGAAGGAACTGTCACAGGCAATGTCCAGCTTAAAACCTGCACTGGTTCACAACCTTTATTTGTGTGACACACTACCACAGGCCAACGAGAAGAGCTCACACACATCCTTCACCAACACTTTGTAAATCTATAAGGAAGGGGGAAAAAAGTGTTTCTAAGATTTATTGTTGAGCTTATATCTTTATTTGATAGTGTACAAAGATGCTGAAAAGAGATTTTGCATTTAACAGTATGTGTGTTAGACCGCTAGACCTCCATTTGGCGTGCTTCATTTAAATAAGTTTAAATGTGAACTGGGTTTTATTCAAACTTTAATTATATAATGTATATATTATATACTTTTTATACACAGTATGTGTATAAGTGTTAATGTACGTTAATGTGTTAATTTAACCATTAATAAATGCCAAGGTTATTATTGTTAACAAAAACTAATGCAATAGCGAAAAACTAGAAAACAACATTTTTCATTAACTGAAATAAACTAAAAATGAAGCTTTCAAAAAAAAAAAAGATAACTCACCAAAACTATATTGTATATATTTAGGCAGTATTTAGGGTGGATATTGAATTTATCTTTCAAGATCTATGTTCCTTCTTCCTCCCAACCACTGTGGCGTGCCAGATTGCCAGTCAGTCCACCCCGCTTTCCTGGTAATGTAAACCTACCTGGCTGGCATCATGATGGCGAGGGCTTATGTCATGAGCGAGCAGCATAAACTCAAACAAACACTAAAACTAATAAAATTCAAATCAAAAATAAGCTTTTTTGAAAAATAAAAACTAAACTAGAAAACTTGTTCTAAAAACTAATTAAAACTAAACTGACATTGAATACAAAAGTCAAAACGAAATAAAAATAAAAACTCTAAAATAAAAAAATTAAAACTATTATAACCTTGACCATACTTCCAGACACAGATCTGTGTTTCTCTTATATTTTTTATTATATGCAGTCTAAACTTAAAAAAAAACAACAACAACAACAAAAAAACGCTAGTACGATGTTACAACAGTGTGTCCTGTTTGGTAAGCTTGTCATAGCTGATTGTTTAATATTGTGACAATAAATACAGTAAACATCAGTTACCACACCACAGTTTGTGTTGATTGTGTTGATTTGACATGTCATCTTGATATACAGCAAGCACTTACTGGGAAACAGTTTTAAAGTTTTTCCTTTAGATCTGTTTTTGGTCGCTACCACCTCCTGAGGGAAATGTTTCGCTGTTAAATATATTATGATAATATTTTAACTTCCAAAGGCTTAACTTTGTCTGTCTGCTATTTGCTGCAGAGCAGGTAGTGTACAGAGGGTTTTCCTGAGCCCTTTTTACTAAAAAAACAGCTGCTAATGAAACAACACAATGAAGGCAGTGACAGTCAAAACAGTATAATTATTGGCCAGACAGATAAATAATAGGTTGAAACTCATAGTAAAGCTAAGAGCTGATAGGATCTGCAGATTTAGCTCGATCAGTTCATGAGCAACCCTTTTCACAAATCATATCACTTTTACATTCAGTTGTTACTATAAAAATATAAATTTTGTTTGCTTTAAACACATTTTGATAAACCCAATTTTCTTTAGTTTTTTTAAAAAATGATCTGAAAATCATTAGGCTACAATATTTTCCTTGTACTCCTTGGGAACTCCCCTCCGGGTGTTAATACTGCTGACTGAATCACTGCCAAAGAGGACCTTTTGCTGGAAGGCACCGGGGAAAGAGAATCACTTTAAACTTCCCAAAGAGCAAAGCTCTATTGCTAATCCATCCATTCGCTATACTTCCATTCATTGTGAAAAAAACGGGGTCCATCCTGGATCAGTCCCCAACTGTTAACAGAGCAGTTTCTCTGTTTTCCTCCTCTTTCTTCCTCACTTTTTCCCTACTGTTGCTTTTCTTATCTATTCTAATCTTTCAGTTAATTTCTGCTGCTTTCTTGCCATTATAAGGTTTAGACAAATGTAGCTTGGGAAGAAAGCAATCACAGATCTCCCCCACATTTTACCTAAAAATACCAAGCACAAGAAATATTATGAACTGTCAAGTCAGGCGGTGGATCAAGTCAGCCATAAGCAGTTAAGCTGATGCTTAGCAGGGAAAACAGAACATAAGAAGTGTGTAGGATTAATGAATTGTAGCAGCACAAAAGCTTCTTTAGAAGCATGTTACGATTATAGAAAAAAAACTCTACTGTTGAGATATATATGATGAGAATAAAAACTGCATGCCACATTACTCATACTTAGCATGGACACCTTAAGATGACAAAACACAGCTTCATTTTCATGCTGATTGTGTAGTTAGGTCATTAAAAAGAAAAGTGCACTTTTTGGGAAATTTGGCCTATTCATTCAAAATTTCAACATTAGACAAAAAACATAGCTGTCTTTCTCTTCTCTGTGCATTCAGTAGGTTGCTAGAAACCTGCTCTATAGAGACATCCCATGAAACCAGGAACTAGTTGTCTGGGCGTAGTGACACAGCTCCTTGGAAACGGTGCGGTTATGCTCCAAACGAGATCAAGATAATATTATTTCATAGCGTAGTGAATGTACAAGTAAAAACAAGTGACTTGCACACACCACAGGTCATTTACAATGGCACTGTCTGTGTAACGTGGTGAATATGCACAGACATCACAGTCACAGTCAGCATTAAAGACCCAGTAGGTAACTTTGCGAAAGTGCAAGTAAACTCGTGACTTGATTCGAAATTTCAACACAATACACCACCAAATCCCTTTATG
>JAQLOL010000019.1:27914118-27924949 GCA_029783665.1 Naso thynnoides | reverse complement strand
CAAAAAACTTAACTTAATGCAACTTAAAGAGGTGCGAGGCAACCACAAGGAACAATGTAGAGAAATTATCAAAGGCCTGCAGCACTCGTATTATTCAGTGTGAAGAAGAACTGACGGAACCGTTCTGTGCCGCTCCCGGTACAACTGCGCTGCGTGCGCATCCCCCCCGGCGATTGAATCGCTGATCGGCGATCGAATGGAGTGAAGATCGGGGCGATCTCAAAACTCCAAGATCGCCCAACTCTAATAAACGGCATACAGTAAGTGCCGCAAATCATGAATTGTGGTATAATAACAATAATAGACCTCTGAATGTTTGATACTGAATGTGTAACCCGTTGTCTACTCAAGACACGTCGCACACCAGATGGATCAAAAACTGCTTTAATCATCACCATGTAGCAACGTGTGCTTCACTTCTACTTTATATGTGTAACTATGACTGGATGTGTATTTTTATGGTACAGGTCTATATTTTCCACTAAAGCACATAAGAGCTCCATTTAGAACCTTTGGGGGAGGCATTGAACTATTTTAAAGCAACATTAATCAACATTTGTCGTTAATAATAGAGCCAATGACCATACAAATGGGGTCACTATTGATGATGAACCCAAAAAGAAGAAGCTTGCTTTCCTCTACAAAGAGCTTTAGTCTCTTTTGTTCACAAACCCATGGTATCAGCTCAGCACCAAACGGCAGACACACACATAAAACAACTGTCTGAAGAACACAGTGGGTCATTTAGCCACCAAACTCCCCTCCAGAGTTTATAGAAAATAAAAAAGAGCAAAAAGGAGTGAATATTGGCCAGTTTTCATCAAGTTGATACGCACAACTTCAAATGAACGCAAATTTTGCGTAATATCATTAGATGCATTAATAACTATCACACATAAACATAGACCCTTTTTGAAAGCGCTGAAGCACACCTAAATTTCATCCTAGCACACCGAAAGACTCTGCTGCTGAGTTGCAACAAGTGCATTAGGTGAATAGCACAAATGTAGCCTGTACTTAGATATTAGTATGTTATTTCTTTATGAGGGCGTCCCTTTAAGGCAATGGTGGAGAAATGCTGCCTAGAAAAATGATGTGAATATAAACTTTGTCTGAGATTGTTTGCTCACCAAATCAAAGATTATTATGGCTAATGTTTGCTCTCTGAGCTAGCACTGCGCTAACTGACAAGCTAATGCATTTCATTATTGAGACAGGTAACTAGTTTAATATTTCTACATACAGATGTCGGCTCTTCAAAATTTCATATAAGACCCTATAATATATCTGTTATAAATTGATTGATATGCTGATTTTTTTTCTCCACATAAACAGCCAAGTTCAGGTAAGGAAGCGAGGTTGCTGAGCCCCCCAAGAGGTCTGATGCTAGAATCGCGCCTGCCCTCAGCATAGCAAATTCTTTTCATTGAAATCACTGTGCACTTTATCCCCATAACTCTTTTTTAAAGAGTTGTCACTTAAATGTATAATGATAATTGACTTTCAGTGGGTTTTTTTTTTTTTTTGCTTCACAAGTAGAAAATTTAGCCAGTTGGGGGTTCTAGAGAAAAGGTTGTAGGGGTCACCAAAAGCCCTAGAGATAATTCAGCCTTTTTAGGACAGGGTAGCACTACGATATTGTTATTGTTTATCTATTTAGTAATATTCTGTTCTGTTGATCTTTCATAGTACCCATCTGCGTGTACAGCAGAACAGCAATATAAACGCTGGGTGGGGGCAGATAAGGGGACGTGTGGGATACTATTCAACTTTAAACTTTTTCGGTGCAACCCTGAACCCTCTTCTTTCTTTTGGAGAAACTAGTGACAAAAATATGATTTGAAAAGGATTTATACTGATCATGAATATCACAAATGACATTCACCAAATTCTACATCAGAGTTTTGAAAGTGTTGGTCCCGAGAGATTTTGATATGATGATGAGGAAGAGGAAAGGACATAAGACCACAAAAAAGAAAAAAGAGTAAAGTTCATGGGAAGTTGAGGAAGAAATGTTTGGGTTTTTGGAAGTGGGGTTTTATGATGAACTTATACATAGTCAGTGTATTACTGTAGATGGCAGCCTTCATGCACTTGGTTCAGTTACTATAATAGTACTTTTTGCACTTTTAAGTTGGGACAGGAAACAAACACTAACAGGAATACTGTGAGATCCAATTTTACCAGGACAACCACATAAATCTGTAGAATAAACATTGAGTATTGGGGTTATAGTGAGTTTGATGTGGACACATTGGCTCTCAGTGTTTGAAAGACATGATTTACTGAACTTTCATTTTCACACTGCATGCTTGTTGAGACCAACACTGCAATGCAGAATACAAATGCTGTTTTCTTTTTCAATTGATTGAAGAAGACGAGAGTTAGTTACTAATTCAATGTACTGAACAGCTTTTGAGAGAAACTGTCTGCAGCACCGAGATACCGCATTAGCAATTCCAGACCATGTATTTGTTGAACTAAGCTCATAACATTTTATTTCAATGAAGATTTACTGGCACTTAGCAGTTATTACAAGTGCAGTGGTCTTAAATAGACATGCAACAGCTATAATTAGACATGAGGCTGATTTGGGCGTGACGGTAATGGCCACTTTTGCACTTTAAATCAAAAACTCATCAGTGAATATGAAAGAATAAGGCAAAGTAAAGGCATTTCTTGTCTCTGCACATCAGCTCAGCGTATAGAGCTATTGTTCACTCTCGCTTGTTCTCTTATCACTTGATCAGTCTACCACTAATTGCTTGTTCTTTGCACTATCACATCTGGCAGTCTAATTACTTGTTTTGCTTTTGTGAGTTATTTTTCTCCAAGAGGACAGGTGATAAATCTACCCCTGAACGGTGCAATTTTATGTGACTAATTGTAGCAGCTTTAAAGCATCATTGCAGTAAATGTAGTTTGTTGGAAGTGAGGATGCAAGAACTTAATAAACACAAAGTTTGGAAGTATTTCAAAGACTCCCATTTAGTCCCAGAGAGCATGAGGGGCAGGGTGAATGGTTGCTGCATCGATTAGTGCTTAAATTCCAAATAGAGACTGACAGTTAAGGCAGCTACTGGATCCTCCATTGGCTGAGTCAGTGCCTTGTCGCTGTCACAGCTGTGCTTGCCACTGGCGGGTTTGTTCCCCTATCAGTGGATAAGGATATCCATCTTCACACCTCAGGGTCCTCAGTAGGCAGCCGCTCCCCCAAACGGCCAACTTTACTGAATCTAAGCAGGGCATTTCAGGTAACCAGTCTCTCTCTCTGGATGCATTATTTAGCCGCACTTCAGGGACATTTTTTGGTGCTGGCGCAGGAAACTCAGGGGCAATGCTTTGAACTTTATCGTACCTTTTGTGTGTGTGTAATGCATCTTATACGTTGGCCACCATGTCTGGAATCGTGTCCCACCAATATGTGGCATGTTCAATATGTTAACATTTCAGGATTAAAGAATAAGATGTTTTGGCAAAGTTGGCAGTGTGGCACGAGGAAGCCTGAGGAGTTAGATTTGAACCTCTTTGTCAGCAATGCTTGACTCATCCCTGCTATAGTTCCTTTGAGCAAGTTGCTGAATGCTTGCATCAATGTGCTGAAACAGACCACAGATCATTTGGGACAGGAAGAAAGAGAAGTTTTGCATGAGGACTGATGGAAAATCTATGGATTTTTGCAACAGTTAATCAGGAAGATGTCTTCATTCATTTCCTTTCACACCTTCATTCAATACTGTTGCAAAGCTACACCTTTTGGCTCACATCCCTGATTCCTTTATTATTCAGTTTAAAATCTAAGAGCCAAGTCCTTCTTGCTTAACCTAGTCCAATCATATAAGCCTAACTTTACACATCATTTCACACACTTAAACAAGAGCCAATCATTAATCACAAACCAGTTTAAGTGCAAATATATAGCAGTATGCCATCAGCTTATGAACAGACCTATGAACAGTGCATCACGTTCTTAAACTAGTTGCTTCAGTCTGTCTGAAGGAGACATTTGGTGCCATGGTGGAACAGTGGTTGGCCTAATAGCCACACAGCAAGAAGATTCTGGGTTTGAATCCCCCCTGCAGGTGTACAGTATAAAGACATGCAGCTTATTAGGTTAATTGGTAGTCTTTGCAATACCAGACAATAAGAGATCTCTGCCTACCGATTGTCTGGGGATGTCAAAATGCAAGGCAGTTGCTGGGATGTCAGTGAGAACTGCCGCTAACAAAGCAATGCCCTTTCATTTTTGAAAAGGAGATGCCTTCCCAGAAATAGTGCACTCCTCCTTTTCTCCTCCGAAGAGAAACTGACTAGAGATATAACAACTCAGCCTCGTGCTAGCTTCCCCCCAACGATAGTGCCAATTCACTCCACATCAGCTTTGTTATGTCCATAACGCTGCAAAAGCATGCGACAGCTCCCACGCACCACTTTATGCAGTCCGTCTCCCAGTGTAACTTGTCCTGTAATGTCTTCCAAAGCCAATGTATGGTCCAGCTGGACGGATGAATCATGCCCTAATAAAAGGTTATGTTTGTTTTTAACAGATGAAAATGTTTCGCTGCAAACGTGACAAACATTATCAAATTTTGAGAGAGTTTTCTTTTGTGACCGCGACTGAGCCATCCCATAGTACACGTGTTGCTGGTCAGACAGCATTTACAAGCACAAGACTTCAGCAAGTCACTGCCCTCAATATGGAGGACCACCCTAAAGACTTGGGATTGGTTCTGCAATGCAAGGGGTTTTTTAAACACTGTAAATGTCTCCATCCAGTTCAGCAAAGAAAGCTGTGGGCATGTCATCAGTCTCTAGTTAAGCGAAGCGTCTAGAGACTGACTTGTGAGTCTAATTAACTGGTGACTCTAAATTGCCTTAAGGTTTGAATATGAGCTTGAATGGTTGTTTGCCGCCATGTGTCAGCCCTTTGATAAACTGGTGGCCTATCAAAGGTCTATTCCACTTCTTGCCCAGTGTCAGCTGGGGTCGTATCCACCCCTGTGCGACTACAGATAAAAGATGAAGAACAGAAGTAAAAATAAGAAAAAGTTCCTCAAAGTGTAATGTTGTGATTAAGTGCAGGGAAGGGGAATTGAGGGCAATTGCAGAGCTAAAAAGAAAAGTCTGATTCAACCTTAAAAAACTGCCCCAAAGGGACATAAAAAGAAACAAAATATACACTGACAGTTATCAACTTATGACCTTTGCAGCCCTACTTTTGCTTTCATCAGTCCTATATCTAGTCTTTTAACAGTTTTAACTGGATATTGCTGGCTGTAAACTCCACTCAAAGGTCATTGTCCTTAATAGACAAGGTTCATCCAACCTGCTTTAGCCATGTCTCTTAATGCTGGCAACACACAACATTTTGACATTTAGGTGATTTTTCTTTTCATCTGTTTTTTTTTTCTTTTTCAATTTACCTTTACATTTGAATGCTACAATTATAGGTTAGTAAAAAGTGTTATTCTAGAATTTAGAGATTACCCTTAATAGCAGTAGAAAATGAGCATGAGAGAGGTTATAAGGCAGTTCGACAGAAGGTTGCATATAAAAATTAAAATTAAAATGTCATGTCTGCAACTTTTGTCGCTAGAGTAAACAAAGTTGCATTGTAAAGTACAAGATCATGTTAAATAGATTCTTTTCTTTTAAGAATCTACTTTAAAGGGGGCATTTCTACAAGAAATGCAACACCAACAAAATGTCATTCTAAAAGTTAATAGCACCAGAAAACTACAAACTCTCGGCCAACATCTGGATCTGTGTGGCAGCCAGGCTGAATTAACTCTACAGGTGACACTCAAACGCAGACTCACACAGCATGACTGTCTGTAGTTTTAGGCAGGTTTATTATCGTTATGAGAGTATATTGAAAAAAAACATCAGCAATTTGTAATTTTTCTAACTTCTTATTGCCACCTTATGTAAGTGTTTCATTGGTGTTATTTGTGTCTAGTATCGTTTATCTTATTGTTTTTCTCGGCCACGTTGCAAATGAGATCTTCACCTCATTGTATTTCTAAGTAAAAATAAAGGTTTAATGAATTAATGAATGGATGAATAAAATGATTTTGTAAAACCATTTTTTAATTCCAAAAAATTGATTCAGTGCACACTCCATCAAATTAACTTCTGCACTTCTAAAGAGATGTGGTAATTGCAACCAAACGGTTTTGCAAGCCAGTTGGGACTCAACAGACCCGACAGACTGAGTTGATTTGGATTGGGTTATTTATTAATTCATTTTTTATTTTTTAAAATAGACGGGACTGAGGTCTGACTCTGGTCAGTTTAACGTCTCTCTTTTCATTGCACCCATATACATACGGTGCACACACTGTGACAAGTTTCAGCTTATATTAAACATATTATAAATATTTGGCTATTAGTATGCATTTCGTTCATGTGCATTACACACACATTACACGCATTGCATGCAAAAGTTGGAGCATGAGGAGTTTGTAACAGTTCCTAATGTTTTGGTAAAAGCTGCATTTTTTAAGAGTTTTGATTTGATAAATGGGCCAACTGATAATGGTCGCCTGTAAATCTTTATTTACTTATTAGAGGCTGGATCACATATTCTCTACTGCATTAAGCTTCTCTGTAATGGACGGTCAGTGTTATTATTCGCTGGCATGACTGTCAGTGGCACTGGTAGTTAAGTCTAGCCTATAACTTTATCTCTTAGTAGTGTGTGTGTGTGTGCGTGTGTGTGTGTGTGTGTGTGTATGTGTGTGTGTGTGTGTAATATTGCAGCTTTGTTGGACTGGTGTTTGAACACATGAACCAGCACAACTATATGGCTGCAATATTTGGCCTATACAAGGCTTTATAAATATAGAATTATCACCTTAAAGCTGCACATATAGTTATTTTTGGATAAATGATGAATAAAATGACTGTATGTTCTGTAAATGGGGTGGCTCGTGGTGGTGAACCACCAAATACCCATTAACAAATCTGCAGGTTCCCTCAGCTCAACAGATTGATTTATCATCTTTTAACTCCTTCTTTTTGTTTTAACCACCTGCCAACTCTGCTTATACCCCTTTTCCAGCCACTGTAAGCAGATTTTTTCACCAAAATAAGCCTTGTTAACCCCACTGTATTCCTGACATCAAACAGCAAACATGGTTATCAAGTAGCTGGTTAACATAGTGGAGCATTTAGCAGTGTGGTTCAATTACTGTGTCTTTAAATTATCGGATAGCCCACTTTGAAAGTACGCTCTTAGCACTCATGATAGTGGCTTTAACACCAGCGGATGCACTAAGAGGGAGGAAATGAATTATTAATCTAAAGACAAAGTGCAACATGAATAGGAATGATCCAATTCTTATGTCTGATCCTCTGAAAAGCCAGGAGACTGTACTTACTGAGACTGTCACTTTTTTTTTAATCTCCTTTGAATCTTATAAAAGCGATGATTTTAATTGCACAAGTATTGAAATCGACACCATTTCTGTGCCTTTTCATTTACAATTCTCTCTGTCCTCCTTAAGAGAAAGAAGAGGCAAACTGCTTTATTTCAGTGCCTCTGAATAATTAATATGTAATGCTGTTGTGAAATGGAAAGCACCTCATACTGGCTTCTTAAGCGAGCAAGGGATACATGGCGCTTCTTTTAGGATCTCTGCTCCTGTCTGAACAGAGTGAAAGACAGGAAGAGGGGGAGAGGAGGGGTTAGACAAAAAAGACATAAAAGCAAAGGGCCCGCAGTATCACTAACATCGCTGGCGGGATTTCTCTACAGGTAAGAAAGGAAGTTTATGAGAAAGTAGAAAAGCAATGACTAAATAGAACAGAGGCTCAAAAAAAAGTGTAATATAAAAAACTGATGATATTATTATGATTATCATTGTTGTTACTGTGGTTTTTCTCTGATTTTGTCTCTGTAAGTTGTTGCGTCTTTTTTGATTGATAATTTGGTTCACCTGTTTCCCTTTTGTTTTCCTTGCCTAAGTCTGTTTCTTTCTCTTTGAGATTTCACTTCATCTGCCTCTGTTTTCTAGGTCTGCATTTGCTCTGTGTCTCATGAGCATCTATGCGTTTCTCTTGTCATCCTGATTTTTTGTTTTCATTCAGTTTTGTATTTTTGCCTTACTTTTTCGATTTTCCCTCTACCTGAGAAGTAAGCAAGTTTGACAAAGCTAGACTTTCTTAGTGTTAGCTAGCTCAACAAAAACCCACTCAGAGGTAACCCAGGTTTTCTTCCCATTGAGTCCGTGCACCTTCCTATAAAAAAGGACATCTGGGGTCCATTTCACAAAGCATGTTTGGTGAAAACTCCGAGTCTGTTATCCTTGAAAAGAGGGCAGCTCTGGGTTTTCCATTTTCATAAAGGCAGGTAAGTCAAACCCGAGAAAGATGAGTAGCTCTAGATCATTTCAGAAAGAGAGAGGTGACTTAAGCTCTGAGTAAGTTACTATGGTAACTAAGTCTATGAACCTAACCTGGTTGGGAGCTTTTCTCTGTCTCCTCCCATTTTCAGTGTCAACACTGTTTCTCTTCCTCATTTATTAACTTAGTCTGTTTGTCAAGTGCATTTTAGTGAAGTTTTACCAACTGTTTGACAAAAAAAAATCACGGATGGCTTAAATAGTCTATCAGTCAGACTATGTGGAGCATACTTTTGTGTTGAACATGCCATGTCCTTTTGTTGTGGATTTTATAAATGAAGAGGCCATATTACTGTGCAGGGAGTAACACATAAGCAACGTCAAGAGACGATTTTGAGACTTGATGTTTCATCATATCCATATGAAGACCTATTGTGATAACATTTTTCTTCACAGTCTAGCATATTGCATAATATTAACTGTTCTCTCACCACTAGCATCGATCAAATGTTAATTTATTCAGGCCTAGTTAATTAACTAGACGAGATAAAGGTGAGAGGATGTGCGGGTGTTAAAAAACAAAAAAAACATTATATTGGTAATAAAGCTGCACATTGAAATAACAACCATTGATTTTTATTTTGGTAATAAATATGATGAGGTACCACCATGAGGTTGTCACGCCTGTGCCTCTCCTGTTTAAACTCTGTTCATATTTTACCTTAGCTGCCCCCAAGTCTGCTTTTCACCCATAGGACATGAAAATTAATATAAGGTTCAATACGATTCCACCAGTTTTCACCTGTAATCTTCTAAGTGTGATTAAAAATTAAAGAAATAGATGCATTCAAACTTTCACATTTACTTCAGCAGCAATTTTCTCCCACGCCAGTTCTCTCTCCTTTGCTGCTGCAGTGGTGTTACTTTTTTTTCCTCCTAAAAGTATGTAAATACTGGCCGAAAATTCACCACTTCGCGTCAAACGGGGAACCAGATATGCCTGTTCAAAGATTACATTTTCAACTGTTTGCTATGGCACCCCTTTGGCCAGTCCACATTAAATTCACACCATGGCCTCTTGGCATGATCCTCTGTCAGTGTGTCAAATTTCACAACTTTTGACTATATGGTTCAATGGGCTGCTGTGGACTTCAATGGCAGAATAAATAAGATATATAAATAAATAAGAGGGAAAGATACAAACACAATGGGAGATTTGCTACTTCGCTGCTTGGCATCCAGTAAACAAAATATTCTTGTTCAAGCAGAAAAAACTCATAAGTAAGCAGCAACTGAGCGAGGCTGTAATGAAGGCCTGGCAAAACATCTTGAGGGAGGTAAAAGCATCTGAGTCCCATAGTGGTGTTCCCCAGTACTGCTGAGACTGAGCACAAAAGTGGGGAGGGAAGTCTGTTTTAAGTTCTGTCAGCATTTCTCTATGACCATTGTGGTTGAAAGATGCTGCTCTCTACACAGCCAAGATCTGGGTTTAGTATAAGAAATATCACGCGTGATGAACAGTAAAGATTTAGGGCTTTGCTAAAAAACATTCTGGGCTTAAGCTGCGAGGACAGAGCCCCATCACCACCAGTGGACAAGAACAACTTCTGTCTTTCCAGAATTCCTCTGACGCTGATTGTTTGTTTATCAGAGCTGCTCCTCTTGACGAGATGTTCCTGGTGAGTGCGGATATTGTTTAAATGCTTAAGAGCTGTTTCGACCAGCAGGAGGTCTGAGACTAAGAAAGAGATTAAAGTGGCAATCACTGCTTGGAGGAGGCAGCCTCTGGAGCCGGAGAGCGGGAATTTCCATTTTTCAATTTCTCCTCATCCAATATTTTGTCACAGACCAATTCATCTAAAAGCCCCCCTCAAGAAAGTGAGGAAAGCATTTGGCTCATGGCAGTACTTAAGAAAAGTCTGAGTGTGCATTGGGCACTGAATGGCAAAGAATGGTGTGTTTGCATGTATGCAAGTGAATGTGCAACTACAACTTAAGAAGCAGAGGAGGCTGCAAAAACGTGACATGTTTGGTGAAGGAGTAGTGTGATGGCACTCTAAAATCTGCTCCTGTCATTCATTTGCAAGTGAAATATTAAGGTAATTGTTCACCCATAATTTAACGACCTGTACACTGAAACGGAGCAGGGAAAAAGATTGTAGTCTGCTCTCAATGTTTTTTACTGTAAGTGATATGGACAGATGCTGACAGAAACTATCACAATCATGAACTCTGAACAAAAGACATCTGCCTGGCTGTCCTCAGTTAGCTGCCAGTTACTAATATGATAACAATAAGTGACAGTTTAGTAAGAGCAGATTAGTATGAGATTAAAGTGCTCCCACTCATCACTCTGCCCTCAAATATCCAAGCTCAAGGGGAGACACCCACAGGTGAGTAGGCTAAAAGAAAATACACACACACACACACACACACACACACACACACACACACACACACACACACACACACACACACACACACAC
>JAQLOL010000019.1:27889964-27905671 GCA_029783665.1 Naso thynnoides | reverse complement strand
ATTAAAAAAAATAAAAAAAATAAAATAATAATAATAATAATAATAATAATAATAATAATAATAATAATAATAATAATAATAATAAAAAGAATATAAGATTTTTAAGGCAATCTTTTCTTCTTAATGTTGTGCTTTCACCTTTTATACGTGCTTTGTCACATTTGGCAATAATGAATTTGAAGCACATTCCTGTTAATGTTTCATTATAGTATGTCATTATTTCTCTAATGTTCTCTTTTCATGATGTGTTTTGGTAGCCTATTTGTAACATTGTTCAATTTGAATAAATATTATGTGTTTTCCATTTGCTTGATTTTTTTTTTTTTTTTTTTTTTGTGGACAGCATTTCTGGTAATGTTTTGTGTCTTTATTATTGTTTGTGTTGTAGCTTTTTTTTTAAATAAGTTAAGTTTCCAGTTGGTATTATGGTGCTGCTTGCTGCCACTGTTACTGTTGTGTTTTTCTCAGAGTAGAGCAACTGCCAACAACGCAGAGCGCATTGCATTTGTGTCAAAAATGTTTTGGCCTTTTAACCTTTCTGTAGCGCATTTCTCTGTTTCTTACTATGTTTAGGTGCACTGCTATGCAGTGAGCTAAACACACTTCAGTAGATTAGCTCTGAAATTTTACTGCAGTCTCTGTGAAAATGCTAATACAGTGTTGAGCACTAATTCACCAAGTGTTCACAAATCTAAAAGAAATGGATTACTTAAAGGTTAGACCAACGTTACTGTAAAAATGATGTAGACCTTTAACGAAGAAAGTTTACTCATAGAATATAGAATAGCTGTCAAACTGAATTAATGAGCCTCTTGTCAGGTTGAATAAAAGTCTCTTGTGTCTATTAAACACACACACATTAAGTTCACAGCAGACAAAACAATTTTTTTAAAAAGTTATGTCAACTGCAATTTGATCAGAACTTTTAATTGCTTTGTTTTTGCTCTGAAAAATTATGTAAATTTGGTCTTTAAGTAAGATTTAAAAAGTAAATATAAAAATGAAACATTATTACAAGTCATTCAACCTCAAAAGCTTTAACATGTTTATATTTGATATTTGCCTTGAAATGCTCCCTTTTTAACACCCTATCACCTTTTCTTGGATGTACAGATTCAGAGTGAGGGTGGAAGAGCTGGGTCGCCAACTTAAGCCTGCTGAGAAGAGCCTGGCTGCATATTCTTCCATCTGTCTGCCTGCAAAATTTCCACCCATAAAGGCAAATTGTCACTGAAATCCCAAAGGGAAAAGTGTCTTTTTGAGTATCAGGTAGTTGCATATATCTAATACACTTGAAGGCAAAACTGTTGGGATCCAACGACTCTGAGGCAGATGATTTGAGCCTTAGAAACCCTAAGAGCTATAGTCCTTATCTAGTCCTCTCTCCCTCAGCAGACGGCAACTGTATGAATGCCTCCTCCAATCATCTGTGAAGCAAACGTTCTTATCTCTGCTCAACTGGATACCTTCTCCCTGCACTCCCAAAACTGAGCCACAATTCATTTAACTGCATGTTAATGCTTTCATCAAGAAATGTGATATGTGAAAAACCCATTTGGAAGAAAAGGTACTTGATATTTTTTCTATTAACACATGATTGCATCCCCTAAAATACTCCTGTTTGTAGGTGAAGGTCAGCGGAAGGCTAATGACATATATGGAATAATCCATAATATATATTTTTCTCTCATCACTGGGTATATTCTACAATGAATCATCCTCTTTTAAAAGGGTATGCCATCTTTTTTTTGGTCATTTTTCTTTTCTCCCGAGTTCGAGACATGAGGATAGATATCATTCTTTTGACTGTGCGTGCAGTAACAAGAAAGAGATTACAGAGCTAATTTGCTAAGCTCAAGTATTGGTAGTCAGTGGGAAGTGCTAGCCTGTCCCAGCCCAAAGTCATCATATAAACCTTACAACAACTCCTAACGGTCCCTCGTTGCTGTTTTGACGTGTTTATTTACCATGTTGTTTTTTCAGACTCATATTAGCACTTTATGTATTCATTCTTCATCTGTTTACTAGTGCACATGCGCCCTGTGTTTACTTTATTCTAAAATTACACAAGTGCTAATCTGAGTATACAAATAAAATAACATGGTAAATAAAGAAGTTTCATAAGCACACAGGACCGTTTAGAGATGAGGGAGTTTATCTGATGACTTTAGGTGGAAGCAGGCTAGCACTTCCCATTAACTACCACTATTTGAGCTAAGCTAATTAGCTCTTCCTGTCTCTTCCTTGTTACTGCACTCATAGTTTAAAGAATGCTATCTATCTTCTTGTCTGGAATTTGGGAAGGAGGCAAATAACAAAAAGAAAAAAATGTTGTCATATCCCTTTAAACTCCTTAATATAGTCACTAATACAATGAAACTTTGCAATTACACGGCCCCTGAGAAATCTTGTAAGAACTCAAAACAACAACAAAAATCAATAGCATGAGGAAGATTAATGCTTCAAAGCATTGTAGCGGACTCAACAATAATTTTGTTTAAGTTGAGCACTGACCCTGCATGCCTTTTGCAAGGGTTATTAACAAAGGTAGTGTTTATCATGTTGCTGTCTGGCAAATGTGTTTGTGCTTGTAGCAGTGTAACACACTGCATCACTGTAATTGAATGTATGCAGGCAGAGGAGGGAAACGATGTCGAGGGGCCAAACTAGTACTTGTGTTTGATGCGCTGTTAACTCATTTTTAACAGAGGTAGCGCAGTTGTGTGCACCTATACCTCCTTCATGCACCGACAGACATGCACAGCTCAAAGTATGAATGAAATTAACTCAGACTGTAAGACCCGTGCAGCTGCACACTTTGCTTTTCTGAGTCACTTCAGGCAAATACTCTAAGCAGTCACATAGAAAAGAGTTCCCTTATTTAGACTATTTGTTTCTCTGAGGTTGTTTAAAATAGACAAAGCAACCACATGTCTCTTAACTTGAAGCAAGTTGAATTAACCGTTCAGTGTGTAAATATCTTTGATAACTGCACTGTAGTTTATAGTGTAGAATGCTCAAGAATCTTGCCTACAATGAAACAAAATGTTGATGTTTGTTGAGGCTTCAACAAACATCAAGTTGATGAAGTTGTTGAAGTTCCTGGTGAATCAAATGATTGGACGGATACAATACAGTATTAACTATATCTATATAGTATTAACTATATCTATATAGTATTAACTATATCTATATAGTGCCTCTCAAGAGGCACTATATAGATTCTAAGTAAAGCGACCTCTTGAGAGGACGCTTTACTTAGAGGTTTTGGAAAAATAATAATTGTTTGAAAAGCAGCAATAATTCTTCGACTGAAAAGAAAATAAATGCAATTAATGTATAAATGTTACATATTTCAGTGTGAAATGGTCTTAGATAGAGGAGAGAATTAAGCTTCTCAAATACGGCAGAAATACAGAGCAATACGGATGTAGAGAGATGTGGAGGTCAGGAGCTGCGGGGGACTGCTGGCTTCCATACTCACTTCCATCCGTTGTGCTGATAGATCGGGAGGAGGAGGACAGGAAATTGATTAAATTTGATTTCAACCACTCTCTTCGAGAAGGGTCCAAGTGCTGACTTCACATCTGGAGACCACCAGGTGTGCACGCCAACGTGGAGAGTAGGTGCCCAAATAGACAATCCTGTCCAGTCACCTCAGACCTGCAAAAGATCTTGCGAGAGTAAGTATGGTTTTATTACAAAATAAGAACTGCTGTTTTTGGTTGTAGAGAATGAGCCTTTTGTTTCTAGAGAGGGGGTGGATCCTCCTCCAAAAAAATTGCAATGTTGCCACGCCATTTTCTACGGTAGCCTAGAATGGACAAGCAAACGCTGGCTCTAAAGAAAAGGCCTTTTCTGTTTTTTGCAAATAGTTTCATGGCCAGCTTATGTTCTTCTACTTGCTTGACAGGTGAGGGTGAGGCAAGTAGACAGCTGATTGCAATCTTCAACCTCAGTGCTCAATGCCACTTAATCCTAAACAGTGGTTCCCATGCTTAAGACGCATCACTGACATTAGCAATCTTTTGCAATTGAATAAATTTAAAAAGCATTAATTGTCAGTAGTGTTGGAGGAAGAGGTTCACTACTGAGATATATAGAATATAAATAAATACAACAGAAAAAGCAGAGAAACATTCATTATTTCAATTTGTCATAACTTAGGATGGAGCCTGCTCACGATTGACCACTAATTATTATTGAGATTTATGAATAGCCAATAATTATCCCAGGATTTGTTTTCAAGCTTGCCTTTCTTTTTCTTTAGGTATGCAAACTAACTCACCTGTTTTATCTTTCTGCTCTCATTGCAGATCTATGCCGCTTTCCTGCTCTCCACCACACTAAGGCACAGGAACGAGTCCTAATCTATGGCTCCCAGAAGGAAATTACCAATTGGCTGCTATTTATAGAGGTAGATGCTTATAAATCTATCTAATCAATGAGTTTAAAACTAAAGTCTTTTAATTAAATAAAACTTCAGCAAGCAATTGTGTCTCTCCAGATCAAACACTGCCAGTTAATTTCAACCTGATTGTTTGATAGAGAAGTTTAAATTACAACAATAAGAAAAGATTAACTGAAGTCACTGAGGAGGGAACGAAGTATAATGGACTGATCAGACTGCACAGAAAAACATTCTCTTGTTATGCAAAAAAAAAGAAAAAAGGCGCGGGGGGGGGGACTGGTGAGGCACTCTACATGCACTTTTAAAACTAAATACTCCAATAACTCTTTTTTTTTTTTGTCCATCTATATTTCAGTAGGTTTATTTACCACCCTCAAAATTAAATGTTAAAAAGCAAATTAATTTTAAAAAAGGACATTGAAATTCATGTGTGCAGCTTCTTTTTCAATGTAAATTAACGATAACATGGCTTTGCCTTGAAGCTAAATAATTACTGGGTCAAATAGCCAAAATAGTATTACGTTTTTACACAAATCCTTTCATATTTCTGCCATTACTGTCAGTCCTAATACAGTATGTGCTAAAGAAAGGTCAACACATAATCCTATAGGTCATATAATTTTTTAAAAAATCCCACAGAAACTGGCATCTAGCTGTAGTTAGTTTATTTATCTTTTGAGTGTGGCGTTAGGCAGCTGTTTTGCCCCACTCTTCCAACTCTTAAGTGTTAACGCTAAGCTAGGCTAATTGGCTTTTTTTCTCTGACTTCATTGTAAATTAGCCAACATTAAAGTTGGGTCCATCATTTCTTCTGATTCTTAACAAGAAAGCAATAAACCTATCTCCCAAATGTCAGATTTAATCATACTGAGCTTGATAATGATGGTGATGATGATGAGGATAATGATGATGATTATTTAAATCGAGTGTGTTGGAAGAGGGAAATATGCATAACAGCAACTGGACATTGTTCAGTTGTCCTCTGTTACCTACAATCAAGAAGATAGTAGCAGATTTTTTTCCAAATTCTGTATCCAGTTGACTTTTTTTTTGCTGTCATCTGCCCAAGTTTCAAGCAAACACTGCACGAACTTTTGCAATAATGCTGTCATGTCTATGTTCCGTGCCTGTGCTTGTGCATGTGCAACCATACTGTTCTGAAGCCCACCTCCTCCAACTGCACCAAGGCCAAGAAAGCACACAAAAAGACAATGTACACATGCACCAATTCACCCACAACCAAGGGCATGAAATCAATCTCAATATTCTTCCATAGTTCACTTCTCAGAGTAAAACGTGCGTCCTGACAGATACCATCAAAGTCACTCTCACACGACAATAACTGTGGTGCGAGCAGAAAAGGGCTCATTTTACCTGAGATATGTCCTCTTCATTCTATGGAGCGAGGGCCCTGTAGGACTCAAGGTTACCCACTATCAGCGGGAGAAATCATTACGCTGAGGCGGGGAGACAAATCTACAGAGCCCGGTCCCTATTCCCCTCTGCATCACAGCTAACCTGTTTATTGGTATTCTAACGATCAGAGCACGTGGATGTTGTCACAGCGAGGCAAGCTTTTTCAGACCTCCTCTCTCCGCACAATCGGCTGTTCAGCACATTTCTAACATTAAAATATGCTTGGCAGCTCCCCTGGTGTTGCCTTCCCCTGCACCGCATGCACTGATATGTGGCCTGTCATAAGGGCGATGTCCATCAAAACACTCACTGTCTCTCAGTGTTATTGCAACATTCACAGCAAAAGTCTCACATAAGCTTTTTTTTCTTGTGTCAAAATGCTTAAATCAACAAAAATTGGGCTTGTTTCCATCCTGTGAATTACCTGACTCAGTGTGTACAGCCTTCCTGTGAGCCTGAATGCATCTTGCACTGCAGCGTCAGACATGCTCGTCGCTGAGTAGCAGCATTTAGTAAAGAAAAAAAGAGAGAGTTAATTTTCTAAGGATTTATTGAATTTTTTAACTTGATCTTTTCACCAGCATCAAAACCTTTGCAATTAACAAGTCACTTGTATTTCTTTATTGCCACCTCGGTGGGTGTCTGAAGTCTGTTCATTTCCTCCTGAGAGCTGTGGCTGCACTCTCCCTGATGCCTCAATTGATTATAGAGGCTGATAGGACTGGGCCATCAGGGAGCCCATTCTATAAACGAAGCATGCTGTTTGTTCCTTCGTGTGCTGGCCAGGCTATGCTCTCTCTTAAGTTGTGTGTGGTTTTTTTTATCGTGTGTGTGTGTGTGTGTGTGTGTGTGTGTGTGTGTGTGTGTGGTGTTTTTGGACATGAAGTCTGACAATAGAAAGCAGAAAAACCAAATCAAGAATAATCGGAGGTGAAAGAATGACTGCAGGAGAGTAAAAAAAAGGAGAAAGTGTCAGTGTACAACACTGCTGGCGTCAGCTCACAAACAAACCTTTTCCTTTCTCTTTCCATAACTTCATCCTCCGTCTCTCTTTACTGTCCCTCATTTACTTTCTTTCTTTACTTTTTTTCTCCCCTCCTCGTCTGTCTCTTGATCCTCTCCTCTTCCTACTTTTATCCAAGTTTTTCTCCCCTTCGCCTCCCTGTCATCTCCCCCACCCCCCATTGTCTTTCATCCCATTATTACCAGCCACATTAATACCAGCTGTGTAACTGTAATGGTGTTCCTGTTTGTTAACATAGCTGAGATCCTCATTAAAAAGTAGCAGATTTCATTTAAGTTGACACAGCAAACTTTTTAGCAAGCACTCTACTATTTTTCGTATTGAGCTACATTAATGTTTTACTTTATATTGTGTGTTTGGCCGATGAATTAACGTAAGTCCATTTATGATGGGTGTCTTTTGATGTATATAGCTGATTGTCAGTCTGTTGTGTTGTGTTGTGGTTCACACATTTGAGTTGCCAGCTTCTCCAGGCAGCAGAGGAAGAAAAAAGAACTTCCAGGTTGAGTTTTAAAGGACACAAAGAAACATGAGATGCCTCACCGAAGGCACCTTTAAAAGATAAAAAGAAAAAAAATACTATCAGGAAAATTTTGGCTGGATTATGGCAGGATCAAACTACACAAATTCAACCAGATTTTAATCTGATTGCGCCCCCGTCAAGTCCCATGTTGGGTCCAGTTATGATTGTCAGGAACAACTAACGCTTTTTTAGTGTGACAAAATCAACATTGTGTCCAGGACACCCCATTGCCCAACTAGCAAGACTAACAAGACTAGCATGTCAGATTTTTTTTGCTTTTCCTGTGTAGTGTGACACATTGACTGACGTCAGCAATGTGTATCCTGATGCTAACTGAATAACATACTCCCTTGTTCCCTTCTGTTGCCGTTAATGACAGTCCTTGACCCACCTCCCCGAAAACGTATAAACTCACATACGTTTCCAGATAACGCCATGACAACTGCACACAATTATATGTCGGGATCGCTTTGCAATAGGTCAGTAAGCCGAGACAGGACAAGAATTTATTTGTGCAGTCTGATATGCTCACATTGTGAAACAAACAAACAAAACAACAACAACAACAACAAAAAATTGTGTAGTCTGATCTGGCAATTTAACAATACATCACACCAGATATTAAAAAGCACAAATACAGGGAGGGTTATGACACACTGTCAAGTTGTGCCACATGGATAGGGAGAGGCCATAGGCTGTTGGCTGGCTAGCCTTAGCATTGAAACAAATCACAAGACAGGCTTGTTAGCAACATAACACATTTAAGTCCCAGGCTGTAAACAATTAGTTTGGAATCCTAAACAAGTAAGAAATCGCTCTTTATCTAAAGTAATGCAATTTTAACACAGCGCCTTAACGTAGCATTCTTTGTAAAATCTCACATGTCAGAGTTAAAAGTTGTTGCATCACTGTCTCTGTAATTTTCAACTTGCATCTTGCAAACTGCAAGTAGTTTTTTATTGTCCTTGTGCATGTCTGTGGTGGGTTGGGCTGGTGACGACATTCCATGTTGCAGATAACTGACATGATGTGCTGGCATGTATGTTGGAGTCAATAATAGTTTATGCCAACATCATGTCAAATGTATTTATGGCAATAACTACAAATGCTGCATAAAACTGAATAACAAGTGTTTGGTCTGAAGGAAGACAACATATGTTGTGAAGTAGCAAAAGCTTGTACATTCACATTAATTTCTTTGTTAACAAAAATTTCAATTTTTGAGTTGCAACTCGTTTTCTCTGTGCTTGTTATGCAACACATGTAGTTTAATACAAGGCTAGAGACTTAAGGCTGTTAACAGTATTTCTAGTATTTTACACTGAAATTGTGGCAAAGGGACAGTATTATCACTGATACTACTTACTAAAAATATACTGCAATAACACTTCATCTGAATTTGCTTTGCAAACACGGTTCAGTGACTACTACAATCTTCTTGCATTGTGGTGCTAATCAAAATTACACAACATTGCCAAGCAAAGTTACCTCCCTCAGTTTCACTATTTGTTTCTGTCATATGTACAGTAGAGCAGGTCTAGCTGATTCAAGGTTACTTTTTAGTAACATATTTTTTTCATCTTTGGGCTTTTGAAAAACAAAAGTCTTGAGTCCAAGTGAGGTCGCAAGTCACTGTTGTTGAGTTGCAAGCCTTCTTTTCATTTTGTCAAGTCTAAAGTCATTGATTTAGTGATTTCAGTCTGACTCAAGTTCAAGTCATGTGACTCGGGTCTCCACCACTGCCAATTTCCAAAGAAAATATCTGCCTCTACCGCTGGATGTTCCATTTTTCAGCCTGCTGTCTGTGCGCAGAAAGCATGGTCCCTCTCAGAGGATTCTGTTAAAATATAACTATAGATCCATTAATTTCAGTCTAAGCTTATCAGGTGAAGCTTAACTGTTGCTTGGTTAAATCAATTACATTCTTTTATGTTTTATTTGTTGTTTATGACATTTTTTTGTAGGTCAATCTGCTATTTTTATTGCAGTCTTGGTAAAAGGCTTTTCTGTTTGGATACCACTGTTTTTGTACCTATAATACCGTAAATTTCAGAGTCTGCCTTGTTGTCATGCTTGTATAGATTTAGTCTTGTTTACTAAAACCTGAATTGCTGGTGAGCAATGCCAGTTATCTTTGCAATGCATTATGTATGAGAGTATATTACAGTGCAGTTTACATGTAAATATGAGAATAAATGACACTATAACTAATGCAACCACATTTGGACTCTGTTTCTATGCTGTAAGTAAATGCACGTCAGCTCCAGTCTTAGCTTCAGCTGGTCATGCTCCCTCCCTTGCTGAAAGGATTCAGCAGCGCTTCAGTTGTTCATCTCCAGAGTTGGTCCACTGCTCAGCTCCATTTGTAGCATCAATTGTCTGAATGCACAGCTTGTTAGCGGCTCCAGGCCAGCAAGCTCACTGCAGTACAACGGGGATGCAAGCAGGGAAGCAGCAGGCCCACCGGCACCACTGGCCCAGCCTTAATGGTCATCATAGCAGACAGGTCGGACACTGGTAGGAGAAAGACGGATGGGGAGCGGCACAGAGACAGAGGCGAGAGAGGAGCAGAGACTGCAATAGCAATAGACATCTGATATTGAAACAAGGAATGAAAAAATCCTGCGGTTTTCTGTCGATCAAAATAGTGGTCAGGGGAACTGTAAAATTAATGCAGACTGTGGGCTAAAGGTGCCACAGAAATACAGTCAATTCTACAGGATCAGAAGAGGAAGTCTTTGTGAATAGTGAGGATGAGGATGTGAGATATCCGAGATTTGTAAGACAGAGCACGACCTCGGAAAAGACCCATTGGTTTGCGGAGAGAAAATTTATGCCGATATGGGCAAAAATGGTTAAAATATTTTATAAGCCAAAGGTTAAACGTATTTGTAGCAATGCCAGCAGAATTGTATAAAATTGTACTTTAGACATTCAGATTTTTGGCCTCTCCTAGAAATTAAGAAATGTAGATAATTGTTTGGTTATCAGTCCAAAATGTGGGGAAGCTATGGCTTTGTAGTAACTGCTACTACATAACAACCAAACAAAACACTGCATAAGGTGATAAAGGTTACACTCACTGATGCATTACTGTAACTGAATTTTTCAGACATCTTTAAGGAGAAACACAGAGAAGTTTGTGGGACTTTGGTTCATTTCTGCAACAGTGGATGAATTAACTGTGTGTGATTATTCACATTAATCTGACATGAGTTAAAGCTGTAAGTGTTTTATTGTCTTTAACAGATTGTACACAAAATCTTATATACACATCTCACACAATGTGAATTTACTGACAAGCTTTTTCCTATTACACAGCTCATATTGGCCTTTCAGCTGAGACCAGCCTGTCAGCTTATAAAGAGGTCTGACAAACACTGATTGATAAGCCAGTTTTGTTATTGTGACCAGTGAGGGGTAAACTTACTTTTCTGGCCATTTTTGTTTAAACATTTTATTTTTCCACCTTCTTTTAGTGGCAATGCAGCCTGCTGATCCTGTGCCCCCACCAGAGGGTCTCCCATCTCTGTGGAATAAATAAATCATATCAAAATGAAGGAGAAAAGAAAACATATTGAACTGCCAGAGTCAAGATGTTTGAAAGACAGAGTAAAGAATGCAGTGATTTTCTTTTCAGTCTCCAGGCTGGATCACATCCACCTCCAACAGGAATTGAACAAACACTAATGAGTAAATAGAAATTAAGTTTTGGAAAGGAATGAGTATCCACAACAGCCTACAGAGACAAAAAAACAAAAAACAAAAAAAAAACATGTTTGTAATGCTGTGATTAAAATAAAGTTTTTGAGCCACGTTGAATCAGTGCAGTAGGAGGAAAGGGCACAGTGGTTGCCAGTGTTTGTTTTCCAAAAAAAGACTAAAACAAACAGCATCTCTTAACAAAGGCAAACTGGATGACCCACTTAGAGTCGAGTTCTGAATGAAAAGGTCTTCTTCTTTATGTTCTGCACTCTCTGCACTTCAAAGTTGCTCTCTCATTACTCCCATTTGAACCCGCCTGACAAGACACTCCGCTGACTCTCCGCTTCGGCGCAGCTTGTTTTCTGCCGCCCCGCTCGCTCCGCTCCGTGTCCAGATGGAACAAAACATGGCGAGAGCGTCTCCACTTTCGGCGGGGGCTTAGACATCATCTGCCATGCTTTGAGTTCACTTTGAGCACACTTCCTGGCTTAAGAGAGCTTTGATACTGAAATCAGCAGGCACAGAGCCACAAGTACCAACAGTTTAAAGTAGAGCAAGAACAATGATAAATCTGTAAAATCAACCAATTAGCACGGAAATGGAACCAGGACAATACTTGCCCTGGCGGCACTGAGTGGAAAATAGAAAAACAACCCACCTGGAGATGCTCACAGCATCCAGGCTGAGCTAAAAACCACAGAGAACTTCATCAGCAACTGTTGCCATGTTGCTGATTTTTGTGGAAATGAGCAGAAAACAGGAAGCTGAGCAGCAGGGAGAGAGTGAGATGTAAAATGGAACAACTCCCTGGAGACATGAGCATTCATATTTGCCGAGAACAACGGAAACCTAAAAGGGATTGTTGAAGAAATATTACAGCCATTACAAGGTGGCTGCTGACAATGAGGAAACCATTTTCCTTCAGCATGCGAACGTCCCTCAGAACAGTGAATGTTATGAGCCCTGTGAAGGAACAGGAGTGGGGCTTGTCTGTCTCTATGTGTCTTTGTGTGTGTGTGTGTGGTGTCAGTCCATGTATGTGTGGGTGCCAAAACGAGGTTACAAACTGAATAGGAGGTCCTCAGCCCTTATTTGCCCCAGTAAAACAGCCTCCAGGTGCACGGCGAAATAAGGAACAGTAACAGGAAGCAAGTTTTCTTCCCCTGAAAATGATCATGTGAGTTCCACTGCAAGGTTTGTCTGTTACAGCCAACCAACAAAATACATATTTCTATACATGCAAGATGTGACATTCTTTACTGGAACAGTGTACAAATGCAGGTAATTATGAAGAATGTAATCCCAGAGTGAACAGCCTTTAACCAACCACCTTATCAGATCTTAAAAACACGGTATTTTAATCTACAACAAGATCTTTTCCTAATCCTAATGGTCAGAGCACACTGCATGCATAAGTAGTGCACGTTGCTGCAAAGCTGCTAATGCCAGCTCTGTCTTTTTACATTGAGTTTGGTTTTGAAAGCAGCTATTAATAATGACGATGAAATTATTTTGCCCTCATTTAGAAAGAGAGAAAGATTTCTTTCTCTGTGTAAGGGATGATAATTGAGTGGATCAGACATCGGTGGTTTAAATGATTAAAATGATGGATTATATGATGGCTCTTAGAAAATAATTGAAGACAAAACAGTAAAGGTCTTGAATCCTGATAAGTTTTGGTTTAATTTGTTACTTGATACTATAACAAACAAACTAACAAAACAACAACAACAACAACAACAACAACAACAACAACAGAATAGTCTTATGACTGACAGCTAATCCTAACCTTTGATTAAATCTGAAGGTTTAATGGGTGGGATCTTGATATCACATCTTCATCCACTGGTCACTGCTCCAAATTTTTCAATCAGGGCATGATGGTAATATAAGGGATATTAGGGCTTCATTTCTCTTCAGGGGAAGAATTGGAGGTGTGTCCTCCATCTTTTTTTTTTTTTACTAATGATGTCACAGATTCTTTATAAGACACATGAAAAAATGCATTTAATATTTTTCTCTGTGTGTTTAATCTGTCTGAAGCCTTTATGCTAATGTGACAGCATTTAGGCTAATACAGACTTGCAGTGTGTTGGAGGACTTACAGAAATGTCACTAGTTCTGTCCTGGATTTGTCCTGGTTAGACTGTCATGTGTGATTGTGACTTTTACTAAGGAGTGACATGAGCACTCAGTGGGACCGACTGAAAGTTGTGTCAGATTTATGCAAAGGAAGTCCACATCTGAAAGACTTGATGAAAACATACAAAAGCATTCTTACAGTTAGTTAAGTTAGTTACAAACTCATTAGAGGTCTTTGTAAAAGTCAAGTCTCTGGTAGAAACTGAAAGTTGCCCTCCTCCTGTCTATCCTCTGCAACTGAACTTGAATGCCTAGTTTCACTTTTATTGACCATAGAGCAAAAACACATGTGGTGTGTGGACATTTGTGGAC
Source organism: Naso thynnoides (assembly GCA_029783665.1). Lineage (NCBI taxonomy): Eukaryota > Metazoa > Chordata > Actinopteri > Acanthuriformes > Acanthuridae > Naso > Naso thynnoides. Next base: position 27,892,138 of record JAQLOL010000019.1, on the reverse strand, counting down.
AGAGTGTGAGAACATGCCTATTGTAACTTTCATTAGCTCTATTTGTTTTGTTGTAAAGGGTTTGTTGTATAAGCTGTTACCTTTAAGAGAGAAAATGTGCATTTAGAAACTAAAGAACCAGCAGTGTTTAAAGATCAAGCAGACCAAAAATTGAGTACATTTCGGTGTAACTGTGAAACTGGAACTAATATGCTTGCTATAACAACTTTAAGAGGTAATAATCTGTGAATGTTGTGAGTACAGCTTTTTGTGCTGCTTCCAAAAACATGTTCTGATTGGTCAGTCAAGTCTTGAAATCATTTATTTACAGGCCTTTTCTACCTCCCAAGGAAAAAAAACAGTAGTTGCAAGTGGCTGACTAAATTTAGCATGATTTAAAACCTGCTTTGAAAACTTTCTCAATGTTTTGGCTCAAGTTTGGCCAGATAACACTTCCAGCGAAAGAATATTCAAAATTCCATTTGAGGGCAAACAGTCAACTACAAGGCAACAGCTTTAGTTGAATGTTGGCAGTGATTTTTAACCTGAAATTGAACCAATTGTTAGTAAAACAAACTTTAGTTTTACAATTTGCAAAAGAAAGACAGAAAAAGAAAGAAAGAGAGAAGTTTAGCACAAGCTTTTGAATCAGGCCTTGGCTGTTGTCTCTGACTACGAGCTCCAGTCATTTGCAGGTTTAGTTTAGGTCCCTTACAAAAGTCCAGGCTTGTCATCTGAGGGACGAGGGAGGACCATCCCTTCTCATCACTCTCTTGATCTTCAGATTGGTAGCAGGCAGGCAGTCCCTTTGTGCTAAAAGACAACTGAAGTCACTCTGAAGAGGAAGAATCACTCTTTGTAATGAGCCATCTCCCCCAAAACAGGCTCAGAAGGATCAGCAGAAGAATTAAAAGTGCAGGAGCTGACACAGGGTATGATGGGAATTAAAGTACCTTGTATACAAAAAAACCCAAAAAACTTCACAAGTATAAGAATACTTATCCGATACAATGTAAGTGTGGTAACCATGGATTGTGTTGTGTGCCGTCACTATGCATCTGTGCATTCTCCACACTGGTAAGGTCGAGACTTCCTTGTAAACCAATGAAATTGAAACATGTCAGTTGTTGACCGGCTGAAGGATTTATTATCAATTGGGAGCAGAATAAAAAAGTGTTTTCTTCAGTTACTTGAAATCTTGATTGTAAAGCTGTGACCATTGCTCTATGTGTATCAACAATATAGGCTCCCGTGAATTCAATAAAAAAGCTTTGAAAAACAAAAACATTTAGTTTTTGCAGAAGATGAGAACAGGAGAGCAGGGGTACTGCAATATTTGCAAATTCACATTTGTATTAAATGACTTTATAATATTATTATATGTTTTTCATTTTAGACTATACTATACTAGAATTCAGAGCATACATACTATTTGCTATTCTTAATCTTTTTTTTCTAATCTATTATGTTATATTTTCAATATTTTTCTACATGACTTTTTTTTGCAATTCATTTCACGAACAGAAAATCTTACAGGTATGTTAACGGGGGGTGAAGGTTCATGCTTGACAAATGTTAAGTTTTGTAATCCATTACGATTGTAGAGATTACCTTAATAAGTGATGGGGAAGATGATGAGGTTGTCTTCATTTCTGTCAGTTTTCACACATTAAGAAAAAAGGTGTTGACTCTGCTCCAACAAGAGCACAACCAACAAAACCCTTTACCTTTGCTGCAGAGAAAAAGGAAGCACTGTGCAGGATTCAATAAGATGATAAAAAAAAGCTCTTGATGGGAACATGTGAAGGGGAGCACACTGAGATAACACCTCGTGCTATCTACAGTTTTCAATCTGCAGGGCTTCACTGTTAATTATGACAATCGAAGTTCCACGTTTATCTTTTCTCTCATGTCATGCAGCAATTAGTGTCATTATGTGCAAAATGGCTGCCTTGTTGAGTCCAGTGAATAAAACAGGCCTCCGCTTTAACCTAGCTTACAGTTACTGTTTTTAGCTCTATGAAATCAGACAGACACACATGAGGACTGAATAGCATAAAGATCCAAATGTTCTTTAACACAATTGTTCCTTATGCTTGTCAGGATATTAGGGAACAACCTTTGGCCAATTCTGATACATATATTAGGGAGCAAGAAAACCACAATAACCAATATATCAGTCAATATTATATATA
>JAQLOL010000019.1:27863459-27881786 GCA_029783665.1 Naso thynnoides | reverse complement strand
ATTTCACAAGTCTGACCTCCTGTCTGCCTCATCAGCGACAAAACAAAAGATATAGTTAAATGATAGAAAAATGAAAAGAATCCAAAGCAGCATATCGTCGTATTTTACAGGATCACAACCAAAAATCCCGAGAAAAAATATGCCAGAAGATGAAACGAGATCTGACATTGCTGATCGGATGGTGGACAGCAGCATCTCCTCGGCAGAGGAGAGCTCCCAGGCTGATCCAAATAGGGGTTCACAAACTAATCCCTCGTCCCCCGAAACTATGGTTGGGGGCTGCATTGAGCCAGGTCGCTTCGCAAAATGGTGGAAAGGTGGCTAACTGTCACCACAGAAAGGTCAGTCCAGTGCACAGCCTGCTCTGAAATTAAAGATCTAGGTCCCTATTTTAGCCTATGTGGTAACATAATAAAAATGTTTCTCAAAAATATCCCCCCATCTGTTTTTTTCACAAATCGCACCCTGGGTATCCATCAAGCTGTTTTAATATACATTTTCAATTTGTGCATAAAAACACTGAGTGGAAACACCATAAAAAAAAAAAAAAATCTCAAAATATCACATAACAGTTTTTATGCTTGAAGGAAGTGGAAAAGTTGGCATATCAAAAAAAAAGGCAAATGCAAATAATTGCAATGGAAACAGAATTGGCGAATAAAGGATGATGTTTAGAAATCACATGACCTAAACGTCACTCCAGCTTTTCCACTGCTGAATCTAAGGCAGCAGCTTCAGACAAAAATACAAAAAAAAACACAAGGTATGTGTGGACTGATGAGGAAACCACAACATTCCTTGAATTAGTGAAGTATTTCCAATGTCCACTGCGCTCTTGGTTATCTCCTTTATCTTCAGTCTTTCTTATTGTAAGTTTGTTTTGATGCGCTCTTTAACTAAGTCATTGTGTTGTGCCTTCTTCTACCTTTGTAGTATAGAATAATGACACTGCACTGCAAATTTTGTGCCACCTACTGGTTATCTCAATGAACAAACTCCTAATATTCACATAACAGCAGTTTTCACACCACTGTCTCTTGATTGGCTGTCTTGACCTATATGGCTGTCAGGTTAGGGGGTGGGCTTACCTAGTCAATGCAATGGGTTTAAAGTAAATGAGTTTTTTCTACGTGTTATGTTGATAAAGTGAACTGTTGATAAAGTGAGTATAGAAGGCGCCACCACACCACAGACAGAGCTGGCCGCAGCATAATGTTTCTAGGTCAACCAGCAGAGCCGTAGTTGTACAGTGAGGCCACTTTTCCCTTTGTTTCTAGCCTACAGCCAAGCCTAAACTAAATGTATGCACAGGCATCCGAGCCTCAAAAGTCCTTGAAGCCAAGGTCCTCAGGTTGTGGTGCTGTGAATCATTGAATGGAAAAACATATAAATGTGCTTTTTTCTTCTTTTTTTAAAATTGATTTTCTGAAAATTTGTTTAAAATTTGTGACACATTTTAATGAAAACCAAGCTATAGTTACACAAGTTGACAAAGTCAATCTCGACACAAATTTTCCTGAACCATCATGATAAATTACAGGGTAATTTCCTTGTTTGCTTACTATTGCTACCTCTTAAGGCTTTGGAAAGAAAGACTGTTGAAGTAATTATTTAATGCTGACGTACAGATACCATACTCGTCTGTGCATGTGAATAATAATGGGTCCAATATCCTAAATCATCTTAGAACAGAGGCCAAAGATAGATTATTACAATGCACAAAAAAGCCTCAGCTTTTGTCAGTGGGATATGGTCATGCCCATGAAAAATAACAGCATCAGATGGTATTCAGCCTGGTTTGAATAGACAATAGCATCCTGTGAAGATGACTTTAAACAGGCGGTAGATGTTCTTTATGGGGTAAAATGCTGGTCTTGGATTATGTGTAAAGAGAGAAGTCGGCTCCCTTCGGTATTGTCTGATTGTGATCTATTTGTAGCTTTATCTATGCAAGGACTGATTGCCTTGCTTGTCCTTACAGCATGCCACAATCGTAGAGAGCCATCATTGCAAACGAACTGTGTTCACATATTATTCTCTCACACACACGTGAGCAAAACTCACCTGTGCACACAAACAAATGTATACTCAATGCTACTGAACCCTGCATACAAAACCACCTACATAAGCAGATACACAAAAACATTCACTGCATGTTGTTCTCCCTGCAGCCCTGGAGACGACTCTTTCAACTCTCCTCTGCAGAGACAGAGAGTCACTGCAAAACTGTGACCTCTTGAAACCCTCCTCTCATCTGCTTTGTCAAATTGAAAAAGACTTTCATTAAAAATGTGGTAACTGCAGACATATAATATCAATATACTGTATCAAACAAAGGCAAAGCCAGGTCTTTATTAATCTAGATCAGACATTTTTTCAGTCGGTCCTTCATTCTAGACCCGTTTGTTTTAAACAGGTCTAGAATGAAGTATATTCTAGGCATAAGGGACATTAACCAAGAAGGGGAGTAGGAAGATTAGCACTGTGGAACTTCTGAAGTAATGTTAGACTATCTGGATCTGGAAGTGCAGAACATAAAGTTCCCTTTGCTCAGATAAAGTTAGTTGGCAGTTAACGGCATCATTCCAATGCACTTAAAACAGTTGGAGGGCTAAATTAAGCAAGGACACTGATGCCCAGGGTGCAGCACAGATAAACGGGGGTAAACAGTATGTAACAAGGCCAAATTATCGATCCAAAGTTTGATAAGTCAACAAAGTCAAACGTAAAGAATGATCTTGTAGATCAGCACAAGGCCAACCCAAAAGGGAAGAGTAAATGCTGTGAGTCGAGTATGATTTCTATGTGCAAACTTTTAGATGGAAACCTATTTTAAGGTCGAGACAGCAAACGATCCCCGCACCTGAGAGCAGTCAACATCCTCTAAGGTGAGTTAGAACACAGTTAGTTGGCAGTAATAGTGACAATGAAAAGCAGCCTAAGCTACAAATAATCCTGTCCACTTTACTTCTTTGCCAGCAGTACCATAAAAACTGATGTAGATGGGGCCCAACCTGAAATAAAGAGCTGTAATTATTTCTTGGGCTCTAAAGAGTGAAATAGACATTATTTCAGCTGACATGTTGACATGTCATAGCATAAAAATCACAATAAAGAGGCATGTTTCTGAGTCAGCAAAATACAAAGACCATGGTACTGGGATATTTAAAGTGCTTTACAGTCAAAATCGTCACCCTGTTTTTGAGGCCTAAGTATTCTTCACAGCATGCATTTGTAAACTGCAAATTTACAAATCACTTTTCTGATTCAAGTAATTCTGTCCAGATTTTAAGATTTAGGGGGATCTTTTGGCAGACTATGGTAGAAAAAAGCATAATCATGTTTTCTTATTCAGTTCTTGAATAAAACACTTTTTGGCACTGCCATGTTTATACAGTGTTTTTTTAACAGCGGCCCCAGAGAGGGTCTTTCATGTGTTACAATTTTCAAGTCCTTCGTAGGTTCTCCAACAAGCTTGGAAGGGGAGGCAGAGGAATACTCAGCTAGGTGCAATCTACAACTTCACAGGTAAATGTCACAAAATCATACACACTGGAAGTCTGAGTGCAGTAAACAAGCAAACAAAAAACGTAAAAAAATAAACATCAAAATCCGCCCTTCCCCTGTCCAATGGTTGCCCATAGTTTAACTCTTTCTTGAGTCAAATACCATCTTTACCCATTGTTCTTAAGTCACACACATTTTTTCTGGTGCACTTTGCGGTCATTTTAGCAGGACTATTTTTTACTGCTGTCAATGAAGAATAAAAATTCATGTGTAAGAGTATGTATGTGATATGTAGACATAAACATTTACATGTCTAATTGTTATATGAAAATGTTTTTAAATGAGAAAAAGTGATAAGTTTGGTTAAGTCCTGCCTGATCACTGTCTTTAACTGTCCGCCTTGAACCCGGCACTCACACAAGTGCACAGAGTTTCTTCAGACCCTTGAAGTCAGATTTCTTGTCTCACAGGAGATCTGCTGGCAGTGAGACACAATTACAGTTCGACACTAACCCTAGACCTGTGATGAATCCTAACTTTAAACCTAACAAGTTTGTAACATAGTAAGGTTTTCACAGAATAGTTGACTAATCATCTATCAAAACCACCAGTCAACATTTTGCATTACTGTAAAAAAATCACCATGGGCCTCGGAACCATTGGACACGAGTGAGACAAGTCCCACTCACTTTTCAAAATCATTTCTTTGAACTCCCCCCTACTTTTACCGTGTCAAAAAGCATCTGTCTCTTAGCTTGGTGCTATTTTCAGAGAGCTATCAGTCAACTCCAAACCCCTTTCTCATTGAGAGAATGCTTAAATCAATGAAAATCCATACTTGGCTGATTCCATGCAGTCAGATCTCAGTGAGTAGTCACACAGAGCACAAGCACCTCTAAACATACAGAAAAAAGTCGAGAAGGGAGGCTAGAATCCTCTATATTTTAGCCAACATCTCTTGGTTTGGCATGTTTTCTTTTCAGAAACGTGGACATACGCACATTGGTTTTTTGGGGGGTTTTTTCTTCGAGAAAAAAAAAGCAAGTTATAATCAGTGCTGGTAGTAGAAATCATTTAATCACTGCCAGCTACCAGATGAATCCTTTTGTAACAGGGGTTCCCCATTGTGACTTTAAAAACCTGACTGATCCACAGGTAAAAAGTATATACCAAAAATGCATCAGAATATACTGACATATATACTGACTGAATGACATCTTCTCTGTTAACCCCCCCCCCCACTAAATTGTCCCACCCATTTTTAATTTTTCTTTATGCTTCTGATGCCCATGATCTGCACATTGGCAATGTATCTACATCAGATAAGACAGCAGACATGCAGCAGGAGTTAGGATGCTACTCAAAGCACCTCCTCAGATAAACTGCATTTTAATCCTTCTCTATCGCTCATTGGATGCCTTTTCACTTGGCTTTTTGATATGGACTAACTATCTCATCTGCTCAGAAAGGGCTCAGTATACACTAGTAATTGGGGTATGAGTGCACTGAGTCGATCAGTTTTTACATTGGAACTCCCATCAAAGATGAAAGAAAAAGATATTGTGCAGCACAACATCAGGTGAGAATGAAGACTGGTTCGTGCATCTGATAAACAGCTGTAGCGTTTGGTGAGAAACAGGAGGTAACACAAAAACAATGAGAACATGCAAGTCTGCACAGGATGTATTACTTTAGTGCTGCTGGGGTCCTTGTGATGGAATCCTGTCATGCATTTGTTGACCACCCAAACAATTTAATCTCAGAATAGTGAAGAAATGCAAAAACTGTTGATCAAATCACTGATCAAAAGCAATAGATTATGTGGCACCGAATGCTTTGAGCGTGTGCTCCACTTTTCTACAGTTGCTGCTGTTTGAAGATTTATTCGGAGTCGTTTTGCTCTGAAACATCACAGATGCTAAACAGGGAAACGCGGGCACGGCAAATGAGATTAAGCTAATTGTTTATTCCTTGGGGTTTATATGAATAACATTACACACAAGGTTAATTATCTCAATAAAATACACTAACACAATCAACAAAGATCATGTCTTTGATTAGCTAACAACAGTTCCGTAGCTCTATTCCCATTTAACATATGATGAATGGCGTGTGACAATCCGCTGGCTCTGCTTGCTATGTTTACACAGGAGCCATCTGAACCTCTTTTAAAAATCACAGTTTAGCAGTGACATACAGTATAATTCTCAGGCTTTACAGCTGACAATAAAGTCACGGCTCATAAATCATCTTGCCACGCTGCACCTGTTTTGCTGTGTACTAGGATAATGACTTATATTCTGACACCTGGCAAAAAAAGAAAAAAAAAATGTTGGCCATTTACCGACTATTCATTAACATCTCAAAATGTAGTCAACCTCCTGCAGCCGTGCTCAAAAACAGATAAAATGTTCTGTCAGTCAGTGTTTGTCAGGGGAGACATGACAGTGCAGGAGCATCCCTGGATGTCACACATTTCAACCCCTTCCCTGAGTCATTAGCATCGGTTTGTCATGACAGCACCTGACACATGACAGGCAAAGGCCTTCTCTGCCGTGCATCCCAGGAGAGAACATCTGACAACCAGCTGACTTGACTGACTCACTCACTCATATACCGACTAACTGGCTGACTGACAGGCGATCCTTCAGTCAAGGGCTGTGGTACTACACAGACGATAAGCAAAGAGGACAAACAAGCTGCAGACTGCGAGCGAAGAGCGGAATGGAAGAAATTGGCTCGTGGCAAACTGCTCTGTTTGTTTGGAAAGTAGCCTACACACACGGAAGCCTGAGCCATTTCGTGACCCGAGTGACACCCTCCCACACTGCCACAGCTCCGCCAAATCCCCCTCTAAACTTGGAAAGTCAGAAATAGCAGCGGAAAAGGAGGAGAAACAAACATGCAGAAAGACTCAGAGACTAGTGGCCCTCTGTACTAGCCTGCCAAGTGGCACGGGCGCCACTGCACACAAAGTTAGGTGCCAAAGCTTGTCAATCACGAGGCACCCATTCAATTCAATCCAGCTGCAGAGAGGAGGCCTGGCTGCTCCTAATGTCACCTATATGGGAGCCCTCATCGCTTACAACTGCCAGGTCTTTAAAGCACCTGCAAGGGAGAGGTCCCTCTGTGGTATAAAGACAAACACTGCAGGTGCATGATCATGAGTGGTGAGGAGGAAATGAGATTACGTTTACTTTCAGAACAGGTTCTACGTTTTGAAAACACTCAAATATGTAAGCTCTGAACTTTCAACTTGCTGCAAATTCCTTCTACGCTAAATTATATGTCAAGCTTGTTCCATTTGTCATGGAATATAAATAAAAAAGAAGTTTGTTGCTGAACCAGTAAATTTCATTTTGCACAAAGTTTACATGACAAATGTATCTTGTTACTGTAATTGGGGTTGGCTCGCTTACTAAGGCACTTTGTTCTGGGTATTTACTGTGAAAAAAACACCAGAGGGATGTTAAAGAAGAGTTGCCTTCGTAGGGAAGTGCAGAGTGGAGACAAAGGTGTGTGTGTGTGTGTGTGTGTGTGTGTGTGTGTGTGTGTGTGTGTGCAGATGTTTCTTAATTGGGTTTGCCCTGGGTTACCTGTGCATGATGTGTGTCTTGATTGAGTTTTGGTGTGTGTGAGTATATGTTTGTATGCATGCTCAACTGCTTGTATTTGCATAATCATCATCGCAATGTTTCTCATTGTCAAAGCAAGAAACTATTAACATTTACCACACGTTAACACCCCCTTGTGACCCCTGCTGCCCCTCCCTCTCAGATAAATAAGTGAGATGTCCAAGAGAGATCATTATCGCAGAGCCTCTAAATCGATCCATCCTAATTAATTACCTGCTTGATAGATACGAGTTAGGCCCGTCACACTCCACCAGCCCAAGAGAAGAGGCAGGCTGTTCACCCATAGTAACAGATTACTGTAGAAAGAAATGCATTATAGTGTTGTTATTGATAGCAAACTAAAACTATTTTGTTGACAGGCCTGTGAACATCTGACTTGATCGGATCTTACGTGAAAAAGAAAAGATGCAAGGTGACCTCATTTCCACCCAACAAAGTTGAAAAGTCACCCCACTTATCCACTTCCTGCTTCAAGAAAGAATGGCAACATGGCCAATGGCCACAGAAAACCCATTTTTCATCAAAGAAAAAAAACACCCTCTACAGCAGTTACAACTTAAGATGTGCCATGTTTGTGAACACGTTTGTCAGAAGGGCTTAACTAATTTGGATAGCATATTGAGATCTGCACAGGTGTAAATGCATAGGCCTGTGATCAGATGTCATAAATCAGAAACCAGTCTAGTTGAAAGTAGTGTGCACTTTTTTAAAGAGCTTGAGCAGGAGGTGTTAGGCTGCAGTTACTTTTTGTAAACTTTTTTTTAATGCATGCATATTTAGTGTGTCTTTAATTGTGTCTCATATGGCCCGAGTCACCCCTAATCCAATTATAATCAAGTGTTTTCACCACCTGTGTTTAACCATTGATTATTGGATCTGGCTTCCATACACTGGCAACTAGGGTTGGGAAGATTACTTTGGAAATGTAATAGGTTAAAGATTACTAGTTACCCTTTTTAAATGTAATAAGTAATACAACTATTTCAATTACTTTATCAAAGTAATTTAACTTATTACATTTAATAACTTTTTGATTACCTTCCTATATTTCTAACAGATGTTATTAACCATTTTCAAATACTTAAACCGGGCCATGTTAATGGCAGACATGGGACGCTGCACATTCAAACGAGAACCAATCAAAGGTATTGGAAAAGCATCAAACTTTATTAAACAGCATTGACTGGAAATGGCAAAAGAAGGCATTGAGCCCCAAAAACATGCAAAGCAACCAACGAATTTTATAAGACATACAGCCTGAGCTTTTTTGCAGAAAATAAAAAAACAAATTTAGATGTTACCCCCTTTGTAATCATTCACATTTTCATAAAAAAACATAATTTAATTACACATTCTTTCCCAGTAATTGTGACTGATCACAATTACATTTATTCTGTGATTAAATTACGTAATGACACCCCAAAACTGCTGGCAACACATTGCTTTTCAAATTGATTACATCTTTCCACTTACTTTTAGGCAAAGAGTGACCTTGCCTCTAGGGGGCATAGGTTTGCATATGGATGGTAGGAACATGAATCTAAAAAATATTTTGTGAGGACCGCATTGTCCCTACCAATATCTGAGCATTGTCATGTCAAAAGTGAAGTCATATTAGATCATTTGGACATGCTCCACCAGAGGCAAACAATGCATTTTTGTCTGAAACGGAGGCAACTATCTGAAGCCTCATTTGACGTGCAAATTGAAATATTAACTGTGGACCTGAGACTTGATCCGTGTGCCAAACACACATTTCCCACATTATAATGTATAGCATAATGCCACCAAAAAAGAGAAGGGGTACAAGGAGCTTTTTCATTACATGGAGTGTAATAGGTAGTGAAATGAGCCCAAACTTGCAAGTCCTGTTAGATACAAAAAATCAGGATGAGAGACAAATTGTAGAGTTAAAGTTTCAGATAATGTTGAAGTTGCAGCGGAGTAAACTGATCCGTCTCAGCTCGAGCTCGAGCCTACTGACGTGTGGCTTGCAGACACTCTGTTGTTGGCAGTGGCCAGTCAGAGCAGGTGAATTAATCAGCTCGTACCGACGTCACCCGTTGCTAAGAAGCGCAGAATAGACTGGCAAATTAGAGCAGAGAGTACAGAGCACATCACTAATTTTTATCTTTTTTCACCTTTGGCCCACTAGCAAAGAAAATATCATGGTAAAAACAGGGCTTATTGGAGAAAAAAAAGTCTAGTTTCACTGAGGTGCCATAAGATTACATTATTTGGTGTTCAAGGTCTGCTCAGTGAAATAAGAGTTAGGTGAAGGTAAATACAACGTCATCGTGATGTGTTGAAATAATTAGTCTTGGAAAATGTAGCTTTTGGCAAGAAACTTCAATAATACAGTTGAATAAGAACTTTTTATTTGTTTTCTTGTTAAAGTGTCGCCATAAATGAGGTGGAGAGAGAGAAAGGAGGGAGAGAAAGGCATTTGTATAATAACATTTTGGTAAATTGTGAACAATTTCTTAATCCCATAACTTGTTTCCAGTCATCTACACAAGCAAATTCAGTATAATGCTAACATGTTTTCTTTTTCAGGGGACATCTAGGGAGGTAAAGATAGGATAAATAAACATGAAGTGCAATTAGGGAAAGATGTGAAAAATCTCTTATTAAAACATTTGAACGGACAAGCTCCAGTGCTCTACCATGTTCATAATTAACCTCTGCAAACTAAGAATACATTTTAAATTGACTTGTTAAGTGAATAAAGTGTAATTATATAAAGAAATGCATTGGTGTTTCTGATAACCATTTCAAAGGTTAACAAACTGATATAAATTGATTAATTAATCAATTAATTAACAGTCTTGTAAATACCAAGTGATCTCTAACACAATTTCATTTTGATATTTTTTTATAATATTTATTCACAGAGTTACCACAAAAACGCCACACTGGAGATAAATAGGAAATGTAGATGAGCAGTCAAAGTTTGAGTGGATCTTCTTGACCTGGTTTTCTATAAAATCAGTTAATTTATGGTCCTCTGTAGTCGTGGTGTTCTCGATGGTAAAGATCTTGAAAAACTGCTCTTGGATGTTGCTGTTGGCGTCGATGTAGCATAACACAAGAAGCATCTGGCAGGTGTTGGAAATATCTGTCTTCTCCTCTGCTTGAATAGCGACAAAATGATTGCACCTTACTTCCTCCCAAATGTAATCCTTCAGCACTGACAGCATGCAGTCTAACAGTTCATTGTGTCTCGTCTGTGACATGCCTTTTTAAAAAAAGGAAGATGCTTTAAGGTGTCTTCCTGTATGCTGTCTGTAGGAAACAAAATCCAACAATTTATTGAAATGCCAGAGATGTCCAAAGGGTCAGTCCAATCATGACCACACAATTCCAACTCAAAAGCCCAAGAATAAAATCTGCCTGTTTTTTTTTCCACCTTCCTTAATACAACCCAATGGTTTACATGTTTTCTTATTTTGAAAGACAGGTGCTTCATGTCCAGTATTTGTCCATGATGAATCTGTCTTTCTGTCTTATTTTAAAAAAGCAAGCCCAGAGAGCATTAGCAGGTTTGCACCAAGCTAGCCAAGCCTTTCTTGTAAACCAGCTATATGGAAATCTTTGCAAAAAAGGACTCCCTCATTCCTCTGTAATCTTGCCTGTGTATCGATCCCTGCCTTTTTCACTCCCTCACATTTCTTTATCCAAAGACATGCACCTGAAAAGAGGATCAGCAGGCTCTTCTGGAAGTTACCTGGACGACCAATGTCACATTAAAAACCTGCTAAACTCAGATTAAATGGTGTGTTAGAGTGAAGCAGATTAAACACCGTCGTGCTGTAATCTGGTGCTGAAGTGGGATGCTACGTCAGATGGAAGAACAGAGGAGTGCAAATTTGGGACATAAATCAGCTCAAATTGGTGATTAAAACACAATAAATCTGCAGGCTACATCCTCTCAGTGTGGCATCTAGTGTGTCCTTATGTGTTTGTATGTGTGTGTGTGTGTGTGTGTGTGTGTGTGTGTGTGTCTTTTCTGTCTCTAGGCTTTTCTCAAAGTTTCTGTTGAGATGATCTTTTTGCCCTTATATCTTTATTTCCTACATCTCACTCTTTTGTTACTGCGACTGAAGCATTAGCGTTTTATTTTGCAATGACAAGATTTTTTTTTTTTTTTTTTTACACTTGGGTGAAGGTTGTTGTTTTTTTTCTGTGGATCATTAAAGACAATACAGACAAAAAGATTTACATTTGAATAAATTTCATTTGAGGATTACTACAATGATACTGCGGTTATTGGGAATGTTTAAAATTTTCAAAGAGGGACACTTCAGTTTTGACTCAGATTAAACACCAACAATACAATAACTAAAAACTGTGATTAAAAAAAACAACAACTAAAAACTAAAAGAGTGATATAACAAGCTATTAGAGATATTTCAATAACAAACCAGACAAGTGTCAGCTGTAATCAAATAAAACTCAATTTCTTCTTTTAAGGTTCAAGGTTATTTATTCATGATTCTGAAACACAGAGTTAAACAATAAAATGCCAATGTCTTTAATCCACTCACAAAAGAAAAAAAAGAGTCAAATAATTAGGGTGAAGTATGAATTAAGGCCTCACAGTGAGAAGCTACTCTGCAGGAAGATCTGCTGCACTTTATTCAATTTTTCTAGTTCTGTTTCTTTTGTAGAGCTGCTGGCCACCTTATCTTCATGCACTGCCATCATCATGACAATTTTTTTGGTAAATCAACTGCAAATTACATAACTCAAATTCATGACAAATGTTCCCCTCTAAAGAGCTCAACAGCAAAGTTTTCAAGACTTTAAGAAATCTTATTTTGCAATTGTGCAACTTTTTATGCAGCCAACAGAAATACATAAAGTGCAAAGAAACAATAAGTGCAAACAATAAAATATAAAAACAACATAAATAAGTAGCATTTAAAATCACATTTAAAAACCCGATGACAACGGGGACAAAGAAGTATTTCAGTCGGGTAGTTCTGCATTTTGGCTTTATAAATCTTCAAACTGATAGAGTGGATGGCTTGAGTCAACCAGGATTGACTGGGCTTTCCTTAAGAATCTCACCTTGTAACAGTGAGGAAGATCACTAAGTGATATGTCAGCAATTTTATTGCAACACTGTGACAATTCCTTCAGTCAGTTCCTATTTTTGAATAGACAATGACCCAAACCAGCAAACAAAGAAAAAAGTGAGCACGGATCCTTTAAAACAAGAGTAAAATGTTGGTGGGCGGTGGTGGGCTTTATTGCCGACTGTATCAACAGGAGAATCAAAGCTCAGTTTGTTATCAATAGTGTGTGCCAAGATATTTACAGTTGTCTACGACTTTGGCAGCCGGTCTTTGATGGCCACAGGGGACGGGACTGGAGGATTTTTCCTACTCTTGTGTATTTCTACATTTTAAATTAGTTTTTAAAACCATTCATGTAACTTTTACTTAAGAACATATTGTTGGAAGTAACAGTCCTTCACTACATTTTAAATAGCTTCTGCTACAGTTTGAAAAAAAAAGCTAAAACAATAAGTTTCTACAATTTTTCTATCAACTGGTGCTGCAGGCTCTAACTGCAGGAACAGAAGGTGAAAAACAGTCAGTCAAACTCACCCACACAGCAAAGGGACGTTGGCTCACAGAGATGGAGATGAATGGAGATGGAGACCTGAATCCATCTGAATCCTCATTTGGTTTTGTTGAAATTGCTTATGAAACTGAAGAAAAGGTTAATGTCTGGCTACTCGACTTCTTCGAGTTCAAGTGCAAAAACAGCAACAGCATTCTCATGGAGTGTAAGTTTGGTACACCCAACAAAATAATGCTGCCTTCTTAGAAAAACTCTGCATCAAACCTGTGCAAGTTTGCATGGGAGAGATGATATTAGTTCCTCCTTCCTGACCCCCCCAAAAGTATCTTTTATTCTGAGTACATTTTAGATGAGCTACTTTTTACTTGAGCAGATTTTTACCCCAGTATTTTACTCCTGCTTAAAGTTGTTGGCAACAACTTTTAACTGGTTACGAAACCCTATTCTGTATTGATGCCCTCGGAAGATCTGCATAAGTAAATGAGACAAAATGAGAATTAAAAAGAAAAATGACCATTTGCAAATCCCTATTTCTGACTCCCTGCCACTGGTCAGAGGCACTGTAAGTCAGACAATGTGACTTTTTTTATACAGTCTATGCTTACAACACATGTAGTGGAAGAAAACCAGGTGGACGGGGCTTCCACTTTATGTCATTAACTATGACCGATCTAACAATCATTTCTGCAGTGTGTCAGTTGTGGTGGTCCTACACACGTTCGAAAACTTAATGAAGTTGTGTCTGTAACTGGTAGTCACAAAAATGCTGTGTCCTGCTCTCACTCTCTTCCAAAACAAATTTATGTGTTAACAGGCAGCCGGATCCAGGGCTTTATGACACCAGGCGGTGGTGGTCATACCGCTTTTGTCTGAAGTGGCTGCTTAAAAAACTCACAAGCTCAAAGCTGCTGCTAGTAACTTGAAGTAAAATTTCATCAAAGTAACAGTTCTTCTACTTAAATAGTTTTCTTTTAGTATTCTTTCCAAGCTTTCATTTTATATAACCAATTTCCACCGAGATCAGTAAAATATTTATGATAAATTTCATAAATGAATTTTGATAAATTTGACTACCAACAAATCTGATCAAAAAAGAAAGAAACAAACAAAAAAGGCAACAAGACAATGTGCAGGCAACCAGCCAACAGTTTGTAAGAATTAAGTGAGCGAGAACATTGGATACAATGAACAAAACCTGTGTGATTTCGAGAAAGGCTGACCTTGAGCTGTCCTTAGCAAGCCCTCTGAAAATGGAGTTAAAGGGAGTCAGGTTACTTGTACCCATGAGAGGTAGTTTTAGCTGCACCAAGCAGATTTTTGAACTGGGTATTTTTGGCAAATTTTCATTTTAAATTCAGTAAATTTTAAAGGCTCAAAATAAAATCCGAAGAGACAAGAGGTTCTCACATGGACGCGTGCGTGTGTGATATGGCACGATTCAACCCCCACTGAGTGTGTCCATTCCACTTACAGTGTTGTGTGTGTGAGTGTGGGTGTCAGAGGGGACAGACAGAGTGAGTCTGAGGTTATTGAGGTTGGACAAGCAGGCAGAGCAACCGCACAGCAGTACCACACTGTGTATGCCATGCTTGATCAACTCTCATTACTGTTGTGCTTGCACAGCAGGCTCATAAGCATGACCACAGAAGCAGGATCTCCTACTGTATACACACACACACACACACACACACACACACACACACACACACACACACACACACACACACATACACACACCTGAACACTCACACCAGCTGTGGGATTATTTGCCTACATTATAAAGGAGACTTCTGCCCAACACCTCCTGCCTTGTCTTCTTTACATGAGAACTGGCATCAAGCTGTGATCGCTTATTACACATCATCAGAATGACTTTACAACTCACACACACACACACACACACACACACACACACACATAGAAACAAAGGACCAATGAAACTGAGAGAAATAAACCCTCAATTTTTAGTCAGAAAAGAAAATTAAAACTAATGATTTTGTTTTAAAAAATGTGTTCCACCAACTTGTCAGAACAGACAGAATCTTTCTTTTCCTTCACGTTTCCTCCTGTTTTGGCAAAACAGACATACAAGTGTATTCTGCGCTGAGGGTGCGTACTCCACAGAGAGCAAGATGCAATCTTGATCCACGATTTTCACGGCTGATGTATTTTAAAATGTCAATTTGCAGCCGTTATCAAGATAAACACGGAGCGCTCGCAGTATCGCTAAATGATTTAATTTCATGGTCTAATCAGTAGGGATTTCACGGACAACACCAGATCTATATCTGAACATATCTCGTTACAGGTTACCTGCTCGGATCAGCCTACTGCTGTTTGAATGCTCCTAAATGATTTCACTGATTTTCTGATTGTCATGAGCGCCTCATCAAGCATGAGCTGTGAAAATTAATGACCTTCATTTTGAAGAGAAGAAAATGTTGGATTAGTGGAAAACACGGAGGTGATACTGGCTATCTTCTCTTGCGTAAAATCAATAGATGGAGAAAGTAATGGAAGCTTATTACTGACTCGAGTTAAAGGTCAAAAGGAAAGCCAAGATAAACGAAACCTACATCTCTGCTGAATTTGAAAGATATATAAAAAAAGAAGAAGGAAAAAAAAAGAATCCTCAGGATGAGTTTACGACCTTCTTCCTAACTTCTGGTTAAATATTTTTGATGTGGGCATTAGCATTCAAGTCCTGAAGCTGTAATAATGTCAAAGGTCTGCATCTGAAGTGCATGACTAATTTAACAGAGGTGCGATTTCAAAAGAGATTGATGTGTTCTAATAGCTTCTAGCCAACTTGCTCAAAAGAGACATTGATCCACATTTGATCTACACTGCTGGGAGCTCTAAGGACCCGATTCCTCAATCTCTCTCTCTCTCCCTCGCTGATGAATCATCTCCTTGTGTCATAGTTGACCCCAGACTCTATTAAAAGGCATCCAACCCTGGCGCTGAGCAGACATAACCTTTTCTGAACCTCAGAGGAAAACAGAGGATGAAAATCAAAACATCACTCCTCCAGGAGAGATTAGAGCCCACTGAAAACTGAGGAGCTGCAGTCAGCAGTTGTGTTGCCTTTTGTTTCAAAATTGCGAGTTTCTCTTTCAGAAATAAACCGGAGGACTTTCCCATGGCCTTAACCTGCCTATTATGTTCTGTCGACTGATTTACAAGCTTTCTCTCTGAAAAAAATGCAGTTAATATCATCTGTTTTCCATAAGGTTCCATAATTTTGTTTACACATGGCATCTGTTCGCACAAAATACGTTTTGAGAATTTTTATTAAATTTTGTGTGTTTTATCGAACTTGTGTATGCTTGCGGTGTTCCCCGTCAAAAATGACCGGCCTTAGAAACGGATGGGTAGGGATACAATTAGAGTAGAAAAAGAGTTCAAGCACATTGCCACACTCCCTTCTCAAACCCCAACATGCAGATTTCTTTGAGCACACACACACACATGCACACACACACACACATGCCTTATGCTCTCCTTTTTGGCCTCCATGGCCAAACCCCCACAGGAACTTATCTCCAGTAGAATTTTTACCCCATGGAAACCACACCTGTTGGAAGTCTACGCACAAAAACCCCCCAACATTGTTTCAATGACATTCAACTTTGTCACAGTTAGTTCGTTGGTTAGTTAGTTCTGGTATAAAAAGCTTTTTTGAGACGTTGCTCATAATTCATTCTGTGGCAGCACGATGGCTAAGCCATATACTGTACGTGAGGCTCTGGATTACAAGTTGTATAATCTGCGGTCAGCACTGCCTACAGGTCATAAATACCAAACGGAAGTTCACAACTTGTAATTTTTTACAAATATTTGAGTTGATAAAAGATATAACACAACACTGGGTAATAATAATGTATTTTTATGATTTTACAGTAATCTAAAATGACTTGTTGTTTTTGACTGGGAACATTAGGATAGTTAAGATGAAATGAACAGAACGGGAGGGTAAAGAACAGGTGGAAACACACATTTTACTGTCTGTACACACACACAAACGTCCATCAATACTCCCTCTACTCTTCTCCACTGCCCCTGCCACCATGTGAAAGCCAAAGCTTGAGGGACAAGAGACGAGACAAGAAGGGTAATGGAGGGATTGATGAGGAGGGAGTGCAGAGGGCAGGAAGCAGATGGAAGTGGTAGGGTGAGGTGTGGAGCTGTCATTCAGGAATTGTGGGAGGTACAAAAGAGAAAATGAGGGAAGACTTACAGAAAGAGTTCTGTCTTTCTAGTTTTGCTGCAAGGTAGGGAACTGGTAGCATAAAGCCTTGGATTTCCAAGTTCCAAACACCAGTAAGAGTCAGAAGAGGACAATGAGGTGTCTGTAAATGTTAGGCACTTCAAACACTCCAGGGCACTAGAAATATCTGTCAACCTAAAGGCCACTGCCTGTCTTTTGCTCTAGCTAATGTACTTTAGTGTGTGTCAGTGTGAGCCTTCACAATGACATCAGTTTAGTTTGTGCTCCGCCTGCCAAATGAGATTTGGAATTTGAATCAGCTCCAGGTCTGCATGACCAGCGGTTCCTCTGAGCTGGTGACTTGGAACAATACAGATTTATTTAGCTGTATTCCTGCCCATATGTTCGGTGAGAGAAAATGTAACTATGGACATACAATTGTTAATGCAGCAAGAAAGTTCTGGGTTTGAACTCGGCCTTTCTGTGTTGCAACTGCATGTTAATAATAATAATAATAATAATAATAATAATAATAATAATAATAATAGCAACTTTAATTTACATAGCGCCTTTGAAGAAACCCAAGGACGCTTTACAGAATAAGAAGAACACAACAACAGGAAAAACAATACAAGAATACACAAACAGACAAAATAAAACCACACAAGCAACAGAACAGATACAGTAAGTGGCAGTAATAGTATGCAGGGGGAGGTGGTGAAATTAAAGACTGTAGGCCAGTTAGAACAGATGAGTTTTCAGGGTGGCTTTGAAAGTGTCCAGAGATGGCGCATTATGGATTTCTGCAGGGAGAAAGTTCCAGAGGGTGGGCAAGGGAATGTTCTGCCTGCGTCTGCCCTCGTTTCCTCTGGGTGCTCCGGCTTCTTTCCACAGTTCAAAGACATGCAGCTTAAGTGGTGACACTGACTATGTTTACATGGGCTGCGATAACCTGACTACTGACCCCTTTCAAAATGAGACAGTGTTCAATTAAGGTGTTTACATGAGTTGCTTTCAGAATAATAAATTCATATTTCGGTTTACATGATATAGAGCATATATGAGACACACCCACCCATCTGACATTCTCACAAGATTTGACCTGAAACTGGAAGTTCAACAACAACAACAACACAACAGTCGTACATGTTGCTACCGTTTCATGTTTAGATTCCCCCCCCCCCCCTAATTTTCCAAAAACTTCATGATATCCATTTCTCTGAAAATATCTAACACAGTGTTAGTTTCTGCCTCACCCCAGAAATGTTAGGATGTCTTTTTAATGGTGCTGTCAGTCATCTTTTCCTCTGAAGCTAGCTGTAAACTTGTTGCTTGAAGCTAAAGTATGAGTCATCACGCAGTTTGACTGCTGTAAACTATGTG
>JAQLOL010000019.1:27830487-27844638 GCA_029783665.1 Naso thynnoides | reverse complement strand
ATGTCTCACATTTCAAATTATGAGTACTGAACATTTCTACAGTATTAATGCCATCAATAAAGCCATTACATACTTAACAAACTACTCTTTTCTCTTTTTGCTAATTATGTAATGTAATGTCAGTGCAAATGACTGTTCACTAATTAATTCCAATGCAAATGGAGTCCACGTTTTGTTTGGTGTTAAGCTCCTATAAATTAGATCAAACACTGCTCAAAGACGTCTCACATTTAAAGCCTGCATTGGAGGGGATTATGCCACACTAAGTTGGTTCCTAGTAATTGAGCTGCAGTCAGTAAGGGTCAGCAATGAGATCTTCCTGCATTTGAAACCAAACTTGAACAGGCCACAAAGTTCAGTTTAGTGTGCAGTGTAACTCAGGTAAGTGCATGTAGCTGCTTGTGTGGTTTACTCTCTGCAGCAGATAATTCACAGCAAATGGCAAGGTGTTCTCTTTGTTTGGGTCTGTTTGGGCAGACCACATGTAAACCCATGTTTTTCACCCTCCAGTCTCATTCAAGCAGAGTCTTACGGTCCTTGAAAATGTATATGTGCCCACCAACCTTAGGTGTGTTTTCCACAGTTCTTTTCAGATGTGTTAAGACCTCTATTCATACACTTTGAGCTGTTGCAAGGTGGAAAACATCTTTGGCCGAGGCTTTACAGGAAGGAGAGAAATGAAGTAGAAGCGTCTGTAAATAAATCTAAGTGTAAATTAGGAGCAGTAATATTGGATTTAAAAAGAAGACTCTGCAAGGATCTTATTTTAAGTAATAAAATATAGTTAAAAAAAAAAACTCCAGCCACTGTTTGAGGGTTTGATGTATTTGGGTGCATTTGATACCACTGGATAGATGATGATCACAAAGTGAGGGTACCTCTCTTGGTGAAATCCAATACACTCGTGACTGGGGGCAAACGGCAGTAAGTCCATTCACATACAGCACTTTCACAGAAATGTCTATGCTAGCAGCAGTGAAAATGCCACATACCTGACTTGTGTATTTGTGCAGGTGTGGGTGCAAGTTTGTTTCTTCTCAACACAGCGGTGAGTGACAGAGTTCAGATCAGCCCAAGCCCAGAAGGTTCAAAGGGGGGTGAAGAACTCCACAGAGGAAGGAAGCTGCACAAAAAATCCCAAAAGCTTGTCCTAAGCAAAGGCTTAATCCTTTTATGTGAAGCCTCTTTTCATGTTGTGAGTGACGGATGCATGTGTGAACACCTTCTGTAAGCAAATGTTTATTTACAGGTTGCAAATCTGCAGCATCAAAGCTGAAAGATTTGAAAGCAGCCGCACATTGCTAAGTCCAAGAGAATGAATCTAAGTCAGACCTTTTCTCATTTCTCTTTCCAGTGAGGTGGTTGAGTAACCCTTAAGAGCTGCTCTCAAGTAATCATGTGATTAATCACGTGCACTTAGAGCAGGGACAGCCAATCAGACACTGGAATTGAACCTACATTTAGTGCAATTATTCAAAAACGTGTAATTTGATTTTGTCCAAGTTTGAGTTTAGGTCTGATATTTTTACTATCTCCACTAGCATTCAAAGGTCTGGTGTGCAAAGTTTGGGAGTATGTATTAAAAGAATAAGGCAGAAATGGAACATTTTATGCCGCTCGACAGCATCTGAGTGTTCAGTCGCTATGTTTCATCAACTCCCAACCTCACCTGCGCACTCTCATTTGCTGGTGGAAACACGCCCAATCCCAACCCAGAAACATCCCGACTAAACCAAAACATTAAAAAAAAAAACAGAGGACGGGGCTCTGCAGACATGTAAGGAGACCCAGAAGTGATGATTGAGCTGATTAATTTCATATAAGTTCATATATTTTCCATCTTTCTTTTTTTTCAGGAAAATACTGACTAACCCCTAACCCTTATGTTTTGTTATTATTATAACAATGACAACAGTAATAACTTTTTTTGGTTATCTAATTGGGGGATCTGACACCAAATGCGGATCAAAACCGACTTTGTATTAGTTTCACTTTTAGTCTGGGTTTTACAGGAATTCTTTTAAATATGATTGTTAGAGCCACCAGTACACCTCCCTCCCTCCACCTTTGCCTAACCAAGTATTTGAATGTATGTTAAAACAGATGCATGATTCCTGTTGGCCGATTGGTGCTCCTGGCTGTCTGCCGCACCACCTCCCTGGCATGCGGCTTTTATTTTCCTGTTTATTACTTTTGTTCCTAAGATAGATAGCTCTTGTTTAAGAGTCTCTTTTGGTTATATTTATTTCATTTATTTAACAGCACCCCACGGCCCTTTCCGTTGTAGTTTTGCCTCGCCTTCTTTTGTTGTTCAGTTAAGAAAAAAAAGGGAGAAAGAAAAAAACCCTAAACAATAAACAACTTTTATCTGAACCATATTCCACCTGTTTTTTGGGTTTTTTTAATGTTATTCACTTCTACCCTAATGAACTTAGGGTTGTGACAACAATAATGCATGGTATTTCATGTAAAAAGCCAACAGAAACCTGGTATAGCATAGCCAACTGTATCTCAACAGCACTGTGACGGCACTGGACAAAGGTCTGCCTGCACTGACTGACTCTTTATTGGAGGAGTAAATAATGTCCCGTTGTTGTTTTTTTGTTTGTTTGTATTTTGTTTTGTTTCTTTCTCCTGTGTATTTCTTTTAAATGAATCACAATCGTCCTCAGCAACCCTAAACCCAGGATACACCACTGGCGCCCTCACCCGAAACATGTAAGATAGCAGCTCTGTGTTGAGGATGAGAGGACGGAGGCAGTCTTTGAATACGCCATGAAAGCATGAATCTGTGCCTCCATGTGGTGTTTTTCCCCTGCTGTCTCCAGATGTTAATTGTCACAGCGGACCACAATTACAAAAATCAAAGCTCTTGTGTTGTAGCAGGCTTTTACTGGACACATAAAAAAGGCAGTGTGTTTTCCACCTCAAAAGGAACCATTCGGATGCTTAGCACATAAAACAGAACATATGGTCCTTGTAGATTCAGTGTCAGTTTTCCGAATGCAAAGCAAAAGACCAACTGGACTCTTTTGCCATCATTATTTCTTCCTGCTCTCCCTGTTTTGATTGAGTTCACATATTGCAAAGGAACAAATGACTCTGCCTCACTGACTGCATCCAGAGCAAAATCCCCTCATTTATCTCTGCTTATATGCCAGCTCCTGGACATGAATTGAAATGCTTTCATAGTTTAAATTAGAGACAAACGAGGAACAACAAAGGAAAAAATAGCTGAAATAGCTCAGACATGTTTTAAAAGGACAACACACAGAGAGAATAGAATATCTTCACTGTGACCAATCATCAATATGAACATATAGACTGACCAGCCATGCTGTGTGAATGATTTGTCTTTGTAGGGGTGTTAGGCAATTGCTATCTAAGTGACAATGATCAATATGTATGTTATCAAGACAAGGGTTTACTGTATGAATGGCATTGTTATCTGCCCGTGAAGAACAATATTTTCACAGCCATTATTCTGAGCTCATTGACTCACTCTTATTGGCTCATGAAAATCTAAGCTGTCAAACTGTCACAAGGAAGCCAGCTTTTCACTAATATATTTCAGATCTGACTGCAATACTGCAGCTGCAAGTGAAAGGAGGAAGAAAAAGAGCAACTGAGAAATGAAACCATTGTCAGTATATTGACTGCCACTTAGCAAGAGAAGAACAAGAGCAAATGAAAAATAGGAGACACATTCTTTATTGCTGCATTGTAAATTAGTGGGACACAAACAAATGCTGTACCAATATGAGTGAAGTAAACACAACGGGCAAAGCGTAACACCCTGAAGGTCCAAAGGGCCCGACAAAGCAATCACATTTATGGCTGTTTATAATCTGCATAATGCATCGGGATGACTCTGCACACCCGGCGGGGGGCGAGCGACATCTACAGGTTGCAATTTTGATTGATAGTGATGTGCACACAGTAACCGTGGCAACAGTTGCACTTCACGCATGATGTCCATGTCCACCTTTGTCCTTTAATAGCAGGCTAATGAGTGGCATTGGCATCGAAGTCAGGGATGACAGAGAGTGAAGGAGCAAGTGTGTGAGTTGTGTGATACGCAGAATTACAAGCACACAGGACAAGAACCATGACAGCAGACTGAAATCATCTCATTCCACAACAACATTGAGTCTCAGAGTATCTTGGTAACATCAGTAGCTGTCATATGCACCCACTCCCACAGTTTCATTATGGTTCTCCTGCTCACAACATAAAGATTTATATATAAAGTACAACTGTATAGCTGAAACCACTGGAACAAGGCATTGGCCAGGCATCAGAATGTGTAGGAGAGGGGCAGAGTAGCAAGGCTGCCAGAAATAACATTATAGGTGGGACAACTGAGCTTTTAAAGCAGAGAAGGGAGAATTAATTAGAGCAAAGAAAGAAAAAGCTCTTTTCTATGATACCATAACAGACGGTATGGATTTTAATCTCATTTAAAGAACACAAGATGACTAATATTGGCAAATATAAATCCTATTTTGTGCAACATGTAACTAAAGAAGCACTGGAAGAGTACAGACCTCCGCCAAGGCCATGATTCGATCGGCCAGGTATGCGAATCTGAAAGTGCAGCAACTTAATATGTCTAGATATACATTTTTTTTTAAACCATTAGAATTTTATCAAAATATGGTTGTGCCTTGCCTTGTGCCACATAATCTCAGCTGTGGTAATATGTACTGTAATTCCCAATGGGTAATATTTCCCATACAAGACAACATTTGTATTAAAAAAAAAAAAAGAAAAAGAATAATTGCATCATACATACAAGTATTGGGGGCTGCAGACTCTTCCACTGTGAACAATGCTGTTTGGTCTCTTTTGCAGGGATGGGGAGTACAAATACTTTTGTTTCATTGGTATCTCTGCTTTGAGTATTTGTTTTTCTGACAAGTTTTTTCTTTTCTCCCCATTTTAACACAAAGGTCTGTAGCCTGCTTTTTACTCGTTATATTTTCCAAACAGGCTCATTACTTTTGTTTGAATGCTTTTGTCTTTTTGGCTGTGCTCAGAACACTTTACCAACCCAAAATGTCGCTATTTGACATTCTGGAAATGAGATTCAACAATCAACTCATTTTTTGGTGTGTTTAGGAACAGCCTAAACAAATCCTACCAATTCTACCTTGAGGTTCAATAGCCTTTGCATTATATAAATATGATGTGAGGTTTCAGTTAGTTTGACACAGAAATGGCTGCTAGAAATGTCCTTCAGAGGGAAACTTTTTACTTTGATACTTTGAGTACATTTCAGAACCTGTACTTTTACTTAAAGTTGAGTCAGTACTTTTAATTTTAGAGCCTTTTTTCACACAAGTATCTCTACTTCTTCTTTAGTAAAGAATGTGTTGTACTTGTGCCACTTTTGCTCTTTTGGTCTCAAAAGCAACAACTTTAATAGTTTTGGATGGTGCCTCTTTCCCTCCCACAAAGTTTCATGAACCACCAATACTTCGGAAACCCTACTGACAAACACACAAAATAAACTGAAATTTTAGCCAATGCAATTTTGCTGCCCTATCCTGAATTACTACAGTAAATGATATTCTAGAGGACCTAAAGTTGTACTAATACAAAACGTCACTTTTACTAACAGCCTTTTAGTGTAAATGAGAGCAAGATATTTGCTTTTAGGCATCGTTATGAGGTCAGAGGACAACTTCTGCACACTGCAGAAAAAAAATCTAATTAAGCATTTCTATAAAACTGTTTATGAAAGAAAGAAAAAAAACCAACAGACATAATATGTGTATGAAGGTAACTGAGCAGAATCAGAAAGACAACAACTGAATCTGTAACCAATTAATCTAAAGCTCCAAATGAGGACTGAATGCTATAAAGAAGTTCAAGAATACTTGCAAGTAGATTTGTTTCTAAAAGATCAATTGTCATGAGAAAAACTCTCACGTTCATTACAGGCCTTTACACTTTATATTACTTGTAAAGGTCAAACTTTCTCTATTTGGTCTTTTTTTATTCTCTTTTGTCATGTTTAGTTGCAGGGACACTGGTAAATGGGCTAATAGGGCTACACCCTCCCTATCTTTCCAGTGAAGATGAGACAATTACTGTTAAAATAGCTTAGAACAGATTGTTGGTGGCTCCTCGGGCAGCAACAGCACCACAATCAAAAATCACAAGAAAAACAAGATAAAAAATTGGTTTATTTTTTACAGCTGAAAAACAGCATCAGCTCATCTTCTTTCAGTCGATCGCAAACTCAGAGCTGGTTAGGTTTAAAATCGACTCTGCCCATTGTCTGGAACTGGTCTTTACAATGAGGTTGTGCATATGGGTACACTGTGAGGTAGGTGGTCAGCAGTGATCCTGACAACAGATGCTGTAGGGACCCTCAGTATAGCAGGCTGCCAGGAATGGTCACCACTTGTGTCTCTTGTCGTCCAAAAGGTACGCCAAGCTGTGTGCTTCACTGGAAAGGTATTCTCAGTTTTGCTGCTTTCTCTTTCTATCTGTGCCTTTTATGTGTTACAGAAAAACTGATGATGTCAAAGGTAACTCTTCAGGCAGTCCACATCCTTCTACAGCACTGAAGGATGGGCTAATATCCACTGATTTATTTTTTCTCATATACATCCTCTGACTCCACATGTAATGAATTAATGATGAACCTAATCCATCTAATTAAAGTAATCAACAAGTGATCAAAAGAGGACATGGAGCATATAGGCTTAGAACATTCCTGTGAAGTCAAAGTATGCGTATACAGAACAAGATGTTGAAATGTTTTTCTTGAATTTGGTATTGTGAAATACAAAATTTTGCTTGATGTTGCAATGTTAATTAAGTAGAATGAAAAGATAAAAACATAAGTACTTTTAGTCAACTACAGACCTATATCTAACTTTTTTCTTTTTTTTTCAGAATTTCAGTAAGGCTTTAGAATAAAACTTAACATGGAGACAGCACTGGTGAAAGGTCTTACTGCCATTTTATTTGCACCGGACAAAGGACTCTACTCTGAACATGCCTTGTTAAATCTTAGTGCTGCATTTGGCACTATTGATGGCCACATTCTAACTCGAGTCTAGAACATTCAATTTGAGTTAAAGGAACAGCACTAGGCTAGTCTGTACATGTTTACAATAAATCTTTTGTACATGCCAAAGTCAGTCATGGAGTTCCTTAAGGTTCTGTGCTTGGACGAATGCTGTTCACCCTATATAAGCTCACCTTACGCAATATTATTAGAAAACACTACCAATTTTTACTGTTATGCAGATGATATCCGGTTTTATTTATTAATTTAGTCAGTCTTTTAACTAAAATTCAAGCATGTCTTAAGAGCATAAAGGCCTGGATGACCTGCAATTTTCTTCTACTGAACCAAGACGAAATTAAAGTTATGGCTCTTGGCCCTTAAAGACATAGAAACATGCTATCTGATGATATAGGTCATATTCTAACCTTCAGCACTGTTATTACAAATCTGGTATTTATCTTTGACCAAGATATGTCCTTTAAATTCCCTATTAAAAAGAAATGTCAATCACAGCATTTCTTTTACCTTAGTGAAATTGCAAAAATAAGGCACATCTTGTCAAAAAAAAAGGCAGAAGAAATATTTCATGCTTTTTAAAATTTCTTTATTCATTTAGAGGATGGAGTACTGCAGTTTCTTAGTCAGCTGCCTAAAAAAGCCTCTACATCAGATCTTTATAAACTTACACATATTTAACATAGTATTATGCACTGACATTACTGCTAGTCACATTTTTAATATTTTAGCTTTTGTTGCTATTGTCTCTCTCACTGTAGTGTTTCTCAGTCTCTTTTTCACTCTTTCTCTCTGGTCGCCCACCTAAGCTGGGTTACTTCATGGTTTCTGTCTGGTAAAAGGAAGTTTTCCCTCACCACTGTAGCCAAGTGCTTGCTCATGTGCAAATTGCTTTCAGTTGTTGGGTATCAGTAAATTACAGTGTGGTCTAGACCTGTTCTGTGTTAAAGCATCATGAGACACCTTCCATTGTGATTTGGCACTCTATGAATAAAATTGACTTGACTTAATTTAATTTGACCTTAATTTTGATGAGGCTCTTAAGCACATCAGGTACAGCCAGCATTACACTGGCATTTGTTTTCCAAGGTGCACATGCCTAAAAAACTGCAAAAAAAAAAAACTCAATAATGCTGAAGAAAAAAAAACAAAAACACAGTGTTCATTAATAAAAAAAAATAATTGAAACTCTCTTTCCAGGCAATTTGTCTGGAAAGAGAGTTTCAATTAATTAAAATTAAAATTTGTCTGGTTTTTAATTTAATTTAGGCCTATTTTTATTTCTAATTTTATTTCTATTTTTATTTTTTTAAGATGGAGTTTTATTGAATTTTTACCACATTGTAAAGGTTGTGGCACTTTTTTTTTCTTTTTTAGTTTAGAGTTTCCATTTTTATACATCATCTTTTCCGTGCATGACTGGCTTGCCTTGCCCCACACACCTTCACTGCAGATGAGGGTTTGAATTATGTCTGCAGTCAGCTTTAGATTTTGTTTTTTAGGTTATTTATTGTTATTTACTAATATTTTATTCCCTCTCATAAAATGTAGAGTTTCTTACTTTCTTCACACAGGCTCCAACAAACCAGCAGAATTCGCTTGTGCAGAGAGGGGCACATGTTCCCTTACCACCTTCCTACCAATCAAACATTGGTAATTGTAATAATTAGAACACAGAGCAGATTTGGAGAATGCTGCCAGAAATTCCCCCTCAGAGCTTTACCCCGGTTCCACCCTTGTGTCCCTTTTCTAGCACATTTTACTGCTGCAATTGAAAGCAATGAACTGCATTTTGTTGAACAGTCTATAAGAGAGGCTGTTTAACTTAACAGGACGCAGTGGCAATAGGGATGTCTGTTCAGCAGCTCTACATGACAATATCATTGCATAAGAGTCAGACGATAGTCAAGTCAACTTTGGAATTAAACTAAGTGACTACTGAAAATCAGGCAAAGAAGTGCACCACACAGCAATATAGTGTGGTGCAAAATCAGTTAGATAACCTGAACTGCAGTTCGGTCTGTTGATTTTCTACTTCAGGCATTGTAAAATTGCACCACAGAGCCCCTCCATCTCTCACTAACCATTCTTCACTCGCGTATAATCCAGTGTGCTCAAAGAGGATCAAGTTAAATGGAGTTTGTGTCCTTTGCATCCTCTCTGTAATATGGTCTCAATAACAGGAAGCATGGTGAAGGGCAGTACTGTTTTGTGTGAGTGTGCGTGTGTGTGTGTGTGTCTGTGCTTACATGTGGTAGAAGAGGCGGATGATAGGGCATGATGCTCCATTTCTGCTATCTTTCCCTTTTCATTATTTCTCTAGAGATACTCAAAATAAGGCTCCACTTCAATTCCCACTGCACACGGCAACCTATCAATGGGCGTACGTCGCAACAGAGAGATCTCATAAAGGACTTTCCCACACACACACCCACAAACACACTATCAGTCCGTCAGTCTGTCTCATGTCCCTCTGCCTTTCTCTCCCACGTGCTCTATCACTCCTGTTTTATGATCCTTATAGACTGTATCAGCTCAACAATTCCCTCAGCACAGCTAAAAGTATTGAGGTAACAAATCTCATGGCTTAATCTCACTTGGGTTTATGTCAGGGATGTTGCCGCTTGTTTTCCAATCTGAGCAATGAACACTCACATGATCAAATGAGGCAAATCCAATATGGGTGATCCAGTGAGTGAGGGCGGGCAAACATGTTGCTCAGCTCTCATTTCCTCTACTGTACCTTGTAGATATCGGGGCCTATATATAGAAGGATCCATCCAACCACAAAGATTAGCATTACCAGTCAAAATCTGTCAGGATCAATGTATTTTGACGGTGGGCAGAGCAAAACAACAAGTGACAGAACAATGGTTTTTGGCAGAAGTGGATGTGGTGGCATTGATGCAATCTGCTGCAAGTCTGGCAACAGGGCCAGCAAAACCATGAGCTGCATGGGCACCATCACGCTGTGCATGTGAAGTGATAGTAGAAAGGGGCTATGATCAGCAACAATCTCATACATGACTTTAAGGGGATAAACTTACTTTAAGTGAACTATTCTTTTATGATATGGGGCACTTTAACTCTAGTTACAAAGCACAGACAGAACGGGTGACTGTATATAACTTGCAGTTGCAGCTTAAAGCCTGACAACTCCATCTCTGCAAAGTCACACAAAAAGTGAAGTTATGCTTCATTAATCCCAGCGGGGAACTTCTCTGACCTACTTTAACCTTTGAGGGGCAGTGGACAGCTGCAGGAAAAACTCAAGTAATAAGTCCTGAGTTTCGGTAATACATCTGATACAGCAAATATTTTCACTACTGATTAAGAAACTTTGAAGTTGCACTAATCCGTCTTTTTGTATTAATGTTGTTTAATGTATAAGTCACTCGTAGCAGAAAGCAATCACCCAAATTCCCTCAGTTAAAATGATTTATAGCTTGTCTCAGCTGTTTGTGTTGTTTTGGTTTTAAGACCTGTAGAGTTACTTTTTGGTGAAGTCTCACATTTCTCATTTACCTTGCTCCATTTCCAGTCAGAAAAGTTCAGATTAAACTACTGTACACCAACCTGCACAGCACCAAATATACCACAAAGTAAGACACTTTTGATTTTTGTAAAAAGTTGTTTATAACCAAAAAATGAGAGAATTTGTTTAACCTAAATTCACTTGGTTATCCAACTCTGTTTGCAAGGCTTAAAGCTTTTCTGGGATGTGACTTTGTGAAACAGCTGCAGCTTGGTTTACAAAACAAAAGTACTTGATTATGTTTACAAAACAATATGGACTTTTGCTTTTACTGGTTTTCGAACCTTGTGTGGTCTTGTTCTTCAGGTGGTGTTGTTGCTATGACTGTCAAACATTGCCACAGATGACTTCACATTGTAGCTTTTCTGAGAGTTCCATGCAACATTAACTGATGATAAAAGGGTAACCACAGCATTAAATAGTGACAACAAGGTGGGTTCTATATAAATATACTTCTAATTTTCAAAATGATGCTCATAAGTACAAAATCAAATAAGATTCAGATTAATTATATGACTAATGTATTAATCTATTTGATATCAGAATATGGTGAAAAATATCTGTCACAGTTTTTCTGGGTCCACAGGGACATCTTCAAATTGCTCATCGTGCAACCAACTCTAAAAGAAAAGAGGGCAAAATATTACATTTTCATGTAAAATACAATGTAATTCACATTTCAAACAATAGGATAAATGATCAAAATGAAATTTAAAACTGAGATAGAGATTTATGATACAAAACATATTTCTGTTGCACTGTAACAGATCTTTGCTTGATGACCTGAGCCTACAGCAATGGCATCACTGGGCCTATAAAATGAGTCAGATTGTATAAACTGTTTGTGTACAGTACATTGTTTGCCCATCAGGGTGTGCGTGCATGTGTGTGTGGGGGGGTGTGGAGCCATTACTTTTAAAAAACTCTTTGTACATCAGTTCTTAGGTCTTAGGTCTAAAAAATCAGGCATCTCTAGCGAATCTTTAAGAGCTAATTCTGGATCTGCGGGGGCTGTGAAAGATTAAAAATGTGCTACTGACACACACATAACCTTTTCCTTTTCACACATCTCCTGTGTATACCGCTGAGCCTCTGTGAGGGTCATCACTCTTTTTGAAGGAGTAGCTTTGAACTCAGGTAACAAAAACCAAATGCTACAAATGATGGGCTTCACATCAATGTCTCTTTTTTTCTTTTCTTCTTTTCTTTTCTTTTCTTTTCTTTTCTTTTTTTTTTTTTCGTCCCAGGCACTTTGAAACGCCAAACTTGTACGGATGGAGATGCATCATATGTGAAGTTTAGTTTTACTTAAAGAGTTTTAATAACATGGCAATACAAATCCTGCATCTTTTTATAATTGTTTTTTTAAACTTCTTTGATTTTCTAAAAAAAAAAGAAGGCATTTGAGGCTCTTCTTTTTTCTTTTTTTTTAATTCATTGATTGATTTGGTCACAAAAAGAACTATAAAATCTTGAGTAGTAACCATATGAAAGCCACACTACATGCCTCGGGATAATTGACTAACTGACAGAAATCTTGTATTTATTCCTGATTTGATATATGCATCATTTTGTCCCTATTAGTGCTACATTGTTTTAACATTTCCATTACTTTTGTACAGTTAGTTACAGAGGTAAAGGGTTGACGTATCGCCAGCCCAGAGGTTAGCATCGCACTGCTTCCTTCGGCAAAAAGCTTATGGGATTTTTGAATGGGATTTTTAATCATCACTAAAAATCAGCTCTGTGATGACCACAAGTTTATGATACTTACCACTAACAACCATTGCATGTGTGGTGAGACATTGTTAGATGTAACAGAGGTGAAACTTTCAGGTAGACAGGAAAACACTGCTGATGTTTGAACAGTAGTCCAAGTTAATCCAAGCTCAACTCAGTTAGGCCAGATTATCTACCATTTCTCACTTCACAAGAAAGTGTGCAGACACATGTACGAAAATATCGCTAGAAGGAAGATCTTTGTGACTGCAATATTATAAATACTCTTTTGATAATGGCCAAAACTGCTAAATGATTAATAAATCAAGACTAAAAATCAAAATGAATAAAACAGAATTAGTCAGCTCATTGAGAAACAATTGAACAACAATATACCTTCAGTTAGAGAAAGATATAAATGGAACCTTTTAAAATGAAAGACATGAGGCGGGGTGATGTGTTTGGGACCCTAGCCCTCTGCAACTGTTTGCATTCTTCATCATCATGCTCCGGGCTTGAAAAAAAAGGGTAAATGGATGAAATTGCGATTCAGATGGCAGTCGTGACCCAATCAATGTGTTTCAGATGCTTGCATTACTGCCCAGGCATTTTAAACACTTCCTTCTGCCTCCTTGTGTTTTTTTTCCAATGGAGATGCTTCTGTTGAGCAGCCCCCTGTTTCAAATGATGCATTGATGGTGTCAAGCCAGCCATATGCGAACCAATTGAGAGGCAAGCCAGAGACGTATAATCTTACACTTAAAGTCAAAGGCGCCAGAGACTTGACAATTTTATTGTGAGGGAAACAATCAGTGATAACAGAGCTCATTAGGTAAATTCAAAGAGAGAATCAAGCTGTTACCCACAGGCATCTATTTGATGTCATGAGCTAAGAAATATCAAATTGTACATATAACTTTGCGTTAGACCCCGACTTTGATCTTGTGCTTGATGCATCAAATCTTCATTAATGTCACAGACTTCATCATTTGCAAAAATTTCTTTGAGGACATCAGCGTATGTGCTCGCCAGATTCATTAACTTTTCTCAGCCCTGTCTCTTTGTGATGGAGCTCAAGAAATTAATTTGGGTGACGTGGGTGTACTTTGCATGCACTATGGCTATAGCATATGCATCTATTTTATTGGCAGGGCTGATGCTGATAGCCTCACCCCCTCAAACTTTGACACTACCCGAGACTGGAAACATTAACCACAGCAATTTGGTTCAGGCTCAAACATTTCTATTTATCTATATTAATCTTACTCGCGCAATCTCACGTAAAACTGTGCTATACTGTATACACAGCATCTGCTGTGCATGTGCAAAATTGCCCCCAGTCTGATCCTTTCATCAGGCTATGAGGAAACAAACAGGAAAAAAAACAACTATTTCTGTCTGTCTTGTTTATGAAATCCATTTCTATGAGAGACACAGATTGAACGCAGCAAGAGGTCACAGTTGTTTTACTCTGAGAAAAAAAAGTTGAAGCTTAATATTTTTTACTTTCTCACAAACTACACCAAGACAGGGAGCTCTGAGCAAGTACTGAACTGGTACTGAAAAACAACACAAAGTGCAAGGCTACATAAAAAATTGCTTAAAAGTGGTGTTTAATATTGTACACAGGGGAATGCTCATTAAAGAGATAGTTCAGCATTTCAAGAAATCGGTTGTATAATTTTTCTTAACCCTCTTGGCACCAAAGTCGCATTATTGCGACAGGCAGCATTGCTGAATAAAACAGCATGAACCTTTAAATCTACTGTCTTCTGTTGTTACTGCTTGGTACCCCTAGATAGTGAACACCTTCAGCTTCAATGTTGAGGTCATTTGTGGGTGTGGTTTCATGCAA
>JAQLOL010000019.1:27785510-27795838 GCA_029783665.1 Naso thynnoides | reverse complement strand
GTTTTAATATTGTATTTGTAGCATGTGAGTCCATTTCTCCCTCTTTGAAGTGAGCTGTCAAAACTCTTTCTCAAATTGGTACTCCTGTGTTTCTGTCGCAAATTTGTGTCCCTGCAGGTGTAAAGACTTTTGATCTAAACAATTTTCATGTCGTTTATTCGTAACACATCCAGTGTGTAATGGCCTTAAGTGTCCAGAATTGCATTCAAGGCAATTACAACACATTTCATACAAAGAGTAAATTGGAATGTAATGACAAAGCAGAGGGGTATGGCGCCACCTTGTGTAATGTTTAAAATGCAGATCATTGACATTAGATCTGGCAATCACTTGATGCCTCTAAATCTAGTCCAAACATAAGTAAAGTATAAGAATCATATTCTATCAGTATCCTAGAGTCAGATAATCCTAATAACCCCCACCCCGTAAAAAAAAAAAACAAAACAAAAAAAAAAACAACTGAGCGATAAACTGTTCTATTGATCGCTTCTCAGAAAGGAATAGAGCCGTAAGATCCAGTTTCTTTCAAAGAGCCGTAATTCCGATCACTAGTGAGAATCATTCATCTTGAGCCCAACACAGCTATGAAACATTCAGACTTCACCTGAGACAGACGGTCAGGTCCACAGCTCAAACAACAGCATCCCTTATGCTGCATTCACATGCAATCAGGCACATGGTAGACGGCAGGAGACACCTTGTGAACGGCATAGGAAAAGATAAACAGTCTGTCAGAATGGAAGGACAGCAAAACAAAACATGCATGACGATGTGCTGCTACAGTGATGTATTGTTTACAAAGAATGGAAATAAAAATATTCTGTTACTATTATTTTATGGAACGATTCCAATTATGCATGTAGCTTTCTCGTAATTTTCATCAGCTTTGTGCTGACTGTCTTATGTATCATTTTTTCATGTGACATCTCAGTAGGTTTTCAGGCTGTGGCTAATATAACTCTGGGTAATACAGCACCAAAACAGTCAGCTTCTCATTGTCGAGATAGGTCATGTTTTCTCTTTGCGTGAGGCTTTTAACGAGTTGCATAGCATCTGACTGTAAATAAGGTCGCAGAGGACGGTAAAAAGTTAAAATACTTTAACATAAAGTTAAAACACTTGAACTTTTTAGGCAATGCTGGCTACCCTTGTTGGCATTCTCTGCCCGCCTCATCAAATTTTACTGCCCTGCTTCCATCTACTTAAATGACAACCGCTCTGCTGTCTACTATCTGCCTGATTCCATGTGAATGCAGCATTACCCTCATACCATCAAAGTTTCACCAGCAGGAAGAGATCATACTTTCCCACTCATGGTGGTTCCTCCTGCTTCCATGAGGTTTCACCAGATTTTTCTTCTTGAATATGTTTCTGACTTTGGTTGGGTAAGTAGCAAACATTTAAATTCAAGAAGCTCAGTGTAAGCCACTCAAATATACCTAATCAGAGGGAAACTATGTGGGATTCTTTTCAGACCATTGGCATTTTGTCCCATTTCAAAAAAATCTAGGAAGTCCCCAAACTTAACTTTTGTTCATTCCCAACTGCTTGAGTAACTCAGTTGATACAGTGAAGCTGAGTAGCTGCTGGTTCTGCAAATTGGCTTGGAGACCACAAAGATAACTTGTGCTGAGAAATGGGATGCTGAAACTCTGAGCATTACCAGAATGTTTAATCAGGGTCAATTGCAGCATGGCAAATGTGAGATTCCTCATTTCTGGATTCTGACCCCCACTACTGAACAAAAGTCAGAATTTCCAGCCACTGCCTCTCCCACTCTAACCATCCTTCTTTTAATCTGCCTCTAGCAAGTCCCAAAAATTTATGAAAGTGCAGTGCTACATTGCTGGTGTACCTCTTTAATCATGACATCATCAATGGCTGAATAATTCAACTGTTTTTTTTTTCTTTTCTCCACAAACAGCTTACGAGGATGTCAGCAGAGGATGTTGCCAAAACACTTCCGATCGTGACAGATGGGAATGGACAAGGAAAAGAGAGCAGGTTAACACTGTGCTAGCCAAGGTGTGTGTGTGTGTGTGTGCGGGAGGGGTGCGTGTGTGCCTCTCTACAATCTCCGGATATGGGTTTCTCCCTCAGCAGCACCACCATGTGTGCCTACTAGCTCTCCCGCTTGTGAACCTTTTTTTCTC
Source organism: Naso thynnoides (assembly GCA_029783665.1). Taxonomy (NCBI): domain Eukaryota; kingdom Metazoa; phylum Chordata; class Actinopteri; order Acanthuriformes; family Acanthuridae; genus Naso; species Naso thynnoides. The sequence goes on along the minus strand of JAQLOL010000019.1, from coordinate 27,793,685 downwards.
TGCAAGACTCTTGTCGCATTCAGCCGTGCAATCTCCTGGCACATCTGATGCACCTCTTCTTTCGACTGACACCTGTATTGCAGGGGCAGGAGGACCTCTAAAGAGGGGGAAATAGGAGATCAAGGAAGACCGGTGGATAATAGATTTTATTGTGTCCCAGGCATTAGGGTTATCACCCCATTTTCTTTGTCTCTGTGGTTGCATTTCATGGGTGACCACTCTATTTTCCACAGGACTTACTTGAGGAAGAAAGGTGTAACAGTGGTTTGCAAAATGTAATCAAGTTTTTATTTACTCCTGTTTCACCACCTTCCTATCTTCTCTGTCGTCCTTATCATTCTGTGCTCCCTTTTATAAATTACCACCTCCACAGGAGAGTACAACAATCCTGCAGCAGTATGAAGAGAGCTTCTCATGTGAAATCAGGATGCACGTCATGTGCCAGCACATCAAAAGCAGGCTGAGTTGGCATGCTCCTCCGCTTCACAAGAGACATTAAGCATGCTTGGTTATAAAGCTTTCCGGTGGTTTTAATCTAAATAAAATATAAAGGCAAATAGCCAATTTGTCCTGCTCAACATTAGAAATGATCCTCCATCTCCTGGTTGTAGTATGCAAGTGTTGAAGCAGATGTGGTTGTTTTGTCTAGGTCCACTGCATGATGAAGTCTGTCCGAGCAGTGCCCCCCTGTGGCAGCTTTTGACAGAGTCCTCTTCTGACAAATTATCAATTGAAGCCTTTAGAAATGTTTCCATTTAAAGGAGGAAAAATGGATCTCGCTTCTTACACGCCTATTTAAGAGTATTGTTTCTATTTGAAATTAAGATGATGAGATTTAAAGACTTATGCCTTTGAAGGTACAGGATGATAAATCCAGAGCTCTGCCTTTGGACATCATTTGAAAGGTACCATAAAGTAAAGATGTTAGGAATCAAATTTAGCTGGGTATAAATGTAAAATCAATGCAGGTGGGGATGGTTGGGTGGAGGGCTGAGGACAGTTAAGCTGCAGCTAAACATGAATCATCCCCACAGAGCAGTTATTTTAGACCTCTGTATGAGACAAGCGTATACAGTGCAGCAGTTAGATGCAGTCAAAGCTCTGAATGCCAAACCAAAACCTTTTCTCTTCGCCATCCTGTCGCCTCAGGCTCAAGGAGGCTTTTTTTCTATGGAGATTCTCCCGAAGAGGAACAACATTAAAAGCCTCTCCACCTTTCCAAAAAGGTCAAATATCATTCAGTTCCTCTCTAGCTGAGGGCTAAAGGAGAGGCAGCACCTGAAAAAGAATACTGGACTCCCAGGACTGCTCAGTTCTTTCTGCTGGCAGCACCACCTTCCACAGTGAGGAACACTTTGAGATGAGAGCACTGTGTGCGTGTTTCATCTGCACAGTGTGAATCTACTGTCAGATCCCTCACTCCTGCTCTTCCCCGCTCGAAAGCTCTCGAACTTATGAACAAGCATGTGCAGACCTAAAAACACACTGTGGACAGACAGGCTACACACACAGACGTACACAGTGAACATCACAGCTGAGATGTTTCTCTGCTGCTCAGGTGTGTTACAAATACAAGGAACCAGTGGTCAAATGAACCAAAAAACCTAACACAAACGGCAGCAAAAGACAAAGAATGATGTTTTTGTTCATATTCATCAGTTCTGAAGGTTCGTGAAATTGCTTCTGTGCAGAAACTATAGCCTCATTTTACTGCAGAAATGAGCCTCAAATCTCAAAATGAGCCTCAATCACAAAGTAACAACCCACATGAATACATTGGTGGTTGATAGTTTACCCTCAGGTCATCTGCTGACATTCTAGTGGGCGCTGTGAGCAACTTTTCACTTGTATAGTGCGGTAACCGCTCATGCTTTGAGTAATTCGAGTTCTGTTAAATGCCAGGGGACGAGATGAGAGGTCTAAAAGGTGGGATTGTCCAACATGTCTAGTATTTGAGTACAGAAACGAAAATAAATAAATCACTTTTGTTTAATAGCTCAGCAGTGAGTTCCGAGGCGGCCATTTTCAAAATGTCACTTACCACTTCAAGCTATGGCAAACCACAAATGTCAACACAAAAATCCACTATGGCACGCTGACTCAGACTGAGTGCAGCCAAACGATGGAGGCAGCAGCTGAGCGTTTATCACTTTCCAGGCCAGCAACACATCCGATTGGCATGGTGGATAAACTTGGCTCTGCTACACCTTGCCACAGCCTCAGGAACAGCCAGAAAGACGCAATCAACAGTGAAAAAAGAACAGGGGTGGGAAAGATTGTGAGACAGACGTGGATAGAAGAGTATTTGTCAAACTCCATGAATCTAGTCATCTTTTCATCTGTACCAAGCTAGATGTGGTAAGCAATGTGTGCTTTCTAGTGTCCTTCTTGGTATATTGACCTTTGACGAGTTTTAACAGTTTCTAAAAGGAATCCGTAGTATTTGTCCAACTGGGTCTTAACGTTTATGTTTTTGTCCATCTGACAAGAGCAACAGCAAATTAGGGGAAGAAGTCTTTAAAAGCCTTTCAGAAAACTTTAACAAAAATAATGTCTGACCTTTAGCCTGGTGAGCTAATGGTCATCAATAGATGAAATAAAGAAAAACTACATCTCAGGTTCGGGTCATGCGTTCGCATGGCAGAACAAGTTGGATGTGTTTGCCTTAATCAAATAATGCCTTTTAACATTTTTCATGTTGTAATTCGTCAGCACGGTGGCTTAGTAGTTAGCACTGTTGCCTCAAAGCAAGAAGGTTCTGGGTGCGAGTTCAGGTCTGCTCATCTAACATCAGGAAGGTCCTGGAGTCAATGCCAGCTGGGTCAGGGCCTTTTTGTGTGGAGTTTGCATGTTCTCCCCTTGAATGTGTGGGTTCTGTCTGGGCACTCCGGCTTCCACAGTCCAAAGACATGCAGGTTAGGTTCAGTGGTGACTCTAAAGTGCCTGTAGGTGTGAATGCGAGGGTGAATGTTGTTTGTCTCCACATGTCAGCCCAGTGATGAACTTGTGACCTGTCCAGGGTGTACCCTGCCCGCGCCCAGCTGGGATTGCCCCCCACCCCTGCAAAGGATAAGTGGTTATGAAAATGATAAATGTTACAACATTATAAAGTTGTCAATTTTGTTATCAAACAATTAATTCTATGCTCCACTGTGTTCACTGGTTGGCTGCTAGCTTTGTCTTTCTGCTGCTTGGGCCAGTAGGGTATAGAATTTGTAAAGAGATTTTCAGAAAAGAAACTGAAAAACTCTGCAAAGAGGAGGGGAACTGCAAAGTCTTACCAATTTAGTAAGCAGAAATGTATTTTAGCAACACAGGCGCAGACCAGGTTAGGAGGTTAGCATCTCAGCTTAGCAAACATTAGAAAGGCCTAATGGTTTGAGTCTGCAACTTTCTGAAAGGCAAAAGTAAAGAGTTAGAAAGAAGCAAGCTGACAAAGTCTTTGTGTCCCAGTCCTCAATTCAGCAGCCAGCAGCTTGGGGACTATAGCTGCTATCAACATAACACACCCAAATCTTCGGCCAAATGTCAGCAGTGGATTTACATTGTACGTAACATAAGCGACAAGTTTATCAAGGAAGAGGAATGAATGAAAAAAGACTATCTCTGGTCCTGATGCATGGAATTTTTGTTGCAAAAGTTGTAAAGACCTTCGAGGGGAAACTTGCAGTTTTCAGCTGTATAAATAAAAGTGAACTGACCAACAATCACATTGGACAAACTATGTTCATAAAACCCAGTCTGACAAGTCCAGAAATGACACTTTTAAAGAAGAGAAGCTCTAAAACAATCTGTGACTCTCTTCAGTGTGCTTCCAGAGAGCTGCCATGTGGTGTGTACACATAACGAAATGACCATCTCTGTGTCTGGACTTGTGTATATCTGTAGGTCTGTGTGACTCTGTTTGTTCATGTGTGTGATGGCTGCTTGTAAGTCGCACCTCTGAATCACTGACTTCAGCCTCTCATACTCCTTTTCTGCTCTCTTGCTCCAACAGTGTCGGGCCTTGAAAGGCTGAGCAGCTGTATCTCCTTCACTTCTCGAGGGATTTAACAGATCTGGTGGTCCTGCTAAAGCTGAATTTGGAAAACACCAGAGAGCAAAAGGTGAAAAAGATGCCAGAAGCTTTTGTGCTTCACTTTTGGAGTTATATATGTATGCCATTGGTGGCCAGCAGGAGTGTATCCTGCTGGGGCTCTCTGCCTTTCAGACTGTACTACACAAAGCAAAGTATCCTTTATCTGTGCCAGTGTGAAGCAGTTACTCATGTACAAAGTAACATTTCCTTTATTGATTTTGAGCGTTTGTTTAGCAGAAAGCCCAATGGCTCTCTCTTTTATCTACTACTATTAAAGAGACGGTAAAGGCAAAGTAAAAGGTGGTGTAAATGCAGAGATATGAGCAGAAAATCTGATTCTCTGCTTGTCTGATTTACTGTATCTAACACACATTTCTGAGGTCATGCTGATGCCAATTTTTTAGGATGATTGAATGCCTACAGCTGAGAGCTTTGAAATGTCTTTTCTCTTACCGCAAACTTGCGGAACAATAATTGGATATGTACTGATTACCAATCATTCTCAACATGTGCTCGTTTTTTTTTTCTTTAGCTTTGAAGAATGAGATGTGATTAAAGGGGAACACCACTGATTTTACACATCAAACTTGTTGTACTGCATAAATGAAAACTTAACGGTCTCCAGAAAAATGTGGGAAGTCTGATAAATGTTCTAAGGTAATGTCACCTGAGTCAGCATTAGTTAAGGGCTAAAAATAAGGCAAATCTAGGCTTTTTTACCCAAATTAAAATAGTAGATGTGACCGACGAAACCAGTCTCAGCCATACTTTCTATTTTTGCCCCAAATCACAAACAACTTGATTTATGTTTTTCAAAACTTCATCTGATGTATTAGGACTAGACCTACAACCCTGCGCATTAACTGCCCATTATCTTTAGGGTCCCTGTTTTTATGGGAGACATGAGTACCAAACAGTATTTCACGTTTTTGCCATCTTTTACAGTTTTTGAGATATCACAGTTTTTTCAGTGTGTAAACAGCATTTCAGTGTGGCTTCAGCTTTTTCAACTAACATTCAAAGATTCAGCATTGGCAATTCAGCGTCAGCCAGTCAGCTTTCAGCATTCACAAGCAATTTCATCTGAAATTGTCTTTTCTAGTTTACACTAAGAGGTTCAGTTGAGAAATTCATTGTGGCAACCATACATATCCCACTATTTTAAAATGCAGCAGATAGACAGACAGAAGTCTTAACTTTATTTTCATTTTCTTATTTTTATTGTATATTTCCTAAAAATTATGTTTGACAACGGAATTATTTGAATTGTCCAATAACATTAACATTATTTGCTATTGTTTTTTAAGCAGACACAAGGATTGTTTAGGGTGGGTTGGGGGATTTTTGGCTTATGTGCCAAAGTGTGAGAAAGGGAGGGAGGGTGGAAAGGTGTTATAGTGAAAGGAGAGAAGAGGTTCTCTTTGTTAATGAAATATTATTAAAACTCAATAAAATTTTGTAGCAAAAAAAAATCTTGGCTTTGGAGTTGAAACAAAGTGAACTTACCTTTGTAAATTGTACCTCACAGCCTATTAACTGCTGCTTGGATTGCAACTGAATTGCATTGTGGGTAGCGTTGGCATCTATTGAGACAAAGAAAGGGAAATAATAAATTGAAAAAGACAGCATCTCTGGCTTTAGATCATATTTGGAAAACTGTCCATCATAACTGAACCATGATATAAATAATAGTTTGTGGCGTGTAAGCCAACTTCTGTGAAATACCTGCAAATAGGAAGTGAAGATACCGAATATCATTTTAACCACTTTATATTTAATCATTTTCCAAGATTCTCAGCTCTTCAAAAGCAAATGAGAGATATATGAGAATAACAAGATGAAATTTGTTCCCCAAAGTGTCCTCACTCAGTTTCTGTCTCCAGGAAATTGAAAAATTGAGTCACAAACTGTCACTGTCGGAACGTTTAAAGAGTAATGGTGTAGGGAAAATGAGCTAAATCACAAGTTTACAGAACGAGCTCACATCCTCACCATAAAAGAAAAATCATACCTGAATTTAGGTCACTGCTGCCTGTCCAGTTGTTTCAATGCAAACAGGACGTGAATACTTGTGAGGTCACGAAATAATTTTGATTTTCTCTTCACCTGATGTTAACAGCCCTGATGACAGTCATTTAGTTTGTAAACTTACAACTGCAGTCATGCTGTTGATCTGATGCTACTTGTGAAGGAATAGTCATTTTGCAGCCAACTGTGGTAAAGCTGCTTTTTATATGTTTTACAAAAGAAACCATTAATGTTCTAAACAGGCTCGGCCAATATACTGGTTTGCCGATATCAGCTTTTGGCCTATACGATGAGTGCCAATATTTAAACTTTTTTTAAGGCTTGAAAAATTGCTTGGACAAACAATTAAAGGTGGTGTAATCACACAGTTTGTCCATATCAAAGTTTTCTTACTCCTTGATATCAGCATCGGCGTCGGCCCAAAAAATCCCATATCCGTTGGGCCCTAATTCACAAGCTCCTTTTTGCAACCAAATTAATAAGACATTTTCAAAAACAGAACTGAAATGAATTAATTTAAATATTTTAATACATTCAATGAGCAGAGAGGTGTTTCAACTGTTGTGGGAAACATATTTTTACCAAAACTACACCATCAAAAAACTCCACTATGATAAAAAAAATCTGCATCCAAAAGCAGAACGACCAAAACCGTTCAGAAAAAGGACCAGCATAATATACTCACAGAATCCAAGGTTAAAGTCAAATGTTCCTGTGACTGATAATGCAGATGCATCAAACTGAAATCAACATTTCACCACAAAGCCAATATTTAAAAATTATTTTACAGTTAGAAAATTTAATCCTATGTATAAAAAATGTAATGTTTCTCAAACTTTTTCTTCTTTGGAAGAACCAAAAACTCATTGACATTAAACAAGATTTTATCTTGGCATTATTTTTATGTAAAAAAAAAAAAGAAGTCAGCTAAAACTGTCCTGCATTTACATACTGCTTGGCTGTTTTGTAAACTGGTTACATATGTTTTGTATGTAAAGTTATTTTTTGTGAGTAACTTCCAAATAGCTGTTGAGTGCAGTTACATTTCAACATAGCATGTTTTTTTTCACAAAACACATAAACACAAATTAATCAAATCAACTGCATTTGTTCAAAATATGTCATTAAGACATTTTTGAGACTTAAACAGGGCATGAATGTAGAAGACTTAGTCCTTAAAGTAAAGAAGAATGCACGTCATTTAGTTTCGTTAAAAAACAAATGATTTATGAGAAGCCGGCGCAACGAATTCTTTTTCATTATCTTTACTGTGAGTTTAAACAGACCAAAAACCTGAAAAACATTTCATTCCTCTGGCATTGGCACTGCTGTGGAATTTTCCAGTAGAATAAATAACTCTTGGATGGAGAGCACGTTGGAAAGCATGCTCAGACTGTCACTTGGCTTCTTTTGTTTGTTGTTTATTGTTGATTTACACTAGATGGCAGCTTTACACAATTCATGTAGCATGATGAAGCGCTCATTAGACGCACGTTTGGCACATGTTTGAGACAGTCAGTGAGTTGAATGTTGAGGAGAGGAACGCAGGTGCTCCCGATCCCGATGCAGTTACCTACAGCTGTTCATGACAGTGAAGTCTGTATTTTCTCGTCTGTCTTCTTTCAATTGAATAAGTTCCACTTTAGGAACAGCAACACTGACAGAAAAGGCGACAATAAAATTCCAGTTTCAGTGGGAACAAAAATCCATGCGGTGCTCTGTATGAAAAAAGCTGCAGGCCCATGTTGAAGGTACATTTTTGCAGGAAGTATTACGATGCCCCGAGCTGCTGTGTGGGGACAGTTTGAGCTTACTGATGGGGATTACTCAGTCGTCAAATTCCGCTGATGAAAAGCCAAAAGCTGCATCCAGGATTTAGCATCGTCATATTAAAGCTGCTCTCTGACTCCGCACACACCTGTGCGCCCGCTGCCTGTCGCCTCTTCCGCTTCAGACGTTTAGCGATGAGTGAAAGACGTCATTAAAAACAAGTAGACTACACACTCACTCCTGTGTGTGTGTGTGTGTGTGTGTGTGTGTGTGTGAGGGGGGGGGGGGGGAGTGTTGAT
>JAQLOL010000019.1:27693531-27747534 GCA_029783665.1 Naso thynnoides | reverse complement strand
CACACTGATGGGCACACACACACACACACACACACACACACACACACACACACACACACACAGCTCACCTCTCTCTCACCGTCGCCAGCCAAATGAACTGGTGAGAGATTAGCTTGCTGCTCCATGGAGGTGTTCATTGGTGTATGACAGGTATTAGCCGCACACAAGCGTGTGTATTGTGATGAGGGATTGTAGCTGTTGTGTCGTGTGTTGTTATGAGCAGGATAAAGACCTCGACTCTCCGGGACAGAGGAGTACAAGCTCTTCACGTTCTGTTTGTTCATAATAAGACATCCTTGACCTTTGGCAAAATAGCTCCTGTGAGGCTGTTTAAGCTGCTTTTTTCCCAGATAGCACACACATAAAGCTGTGTGCAAAAACAGAGGTTTGTTGGAAGCAGCTGTAGGATTGATGTTTGCAAGAGCCATTTTTAGGGTTCACATCTCTGTTCTGGGACATGAGCGTACTCCAGGATTTGTGTTTCTGAAGTAATTGGAGGACTGAGGCCAGCCGTTAGGCCTGAGGCTGCTTTGGTCTGTCTAATAACTTAAAATTACAACATGGGATTTAGGAGTAAATACTGAATCAGTAGAACTTCTATGGGAACAAAGCTGTTTCACTCCCTTTGTGTCAGTTTTATACCAAGTTAACTCAAAGGTTAATTAGTTTTTTTGCAGTCTCATACTCATGGCATTGTCTACACAAACTACTGCTCTCAGACAACAATCCATATGGTGTGGTGTTGCCATGTTGCTACAGACCGACAATGACAAAGTATGAACACAGAGAGTTGTAAATTTTGAAGGCTTGTCAGTTTAACTTTTTATAAGGATATCATTGCAGTAGAATTCTTTTGCTGATGCTTTTATCCGAAATGACTTATAGCTAAGTGCTGTCAAGCATGTGGACAGCGTACAACCCAGAAATTGCAAAAGCCATGCAAGTACACCAGCTTCATTAAAAATGCTGAACTGCTTCAACTGCAACTTTTAAAAACAGTTGATAATTTTCAAAAATTGTCTCATCGGTTTTAACATTTTTTAGCTAAACTTTAAAATTAGCACAATGCTACACACTAAAGGGTATTTACTTGGTGTCTGAACTTATATTGCCCTTTTTTCTGTCCAATATTCTCTCTCCTTTTATCTCTGTTTTCTTCCAACTCTGAGGGAAACATCTATCTTTTAAATTCGCTTGTGCCACTGTGTCCACTAAAAACTGTCTCTGTCTGCTGTTGTTCCTGCTCATGTTGATGACAACAAATAAGGTTGAGAATGATGAGAGTGACACATCAAGTTTGTTTTTGCCGTAAGTGTTATGGGAACAAACAGGGAAACCACACTCCTCCTCTTCTCGTTCATGTAACTTGGATAGCAGGAAGGGTCAGAATGTCACAAAGCATGTAAAGACACTTAAATGCCATTTAATCCGGTGTGGCAGCTCAGTACTTGACCCCTTTGTTACAAGATATGAATTACTATATCCTTCCATTAACCTGCACGTTCAAACACCTGCCAAGCTCTTAAAACTTTCAGGATGTTGTGTTAGTTAAGATATTTGGTAAAATAGAGGATTTAAAGAGATCTATCTGAAGTATGCACAGATAAAATGTCAGTTTTGTAAACTGATTCGTTGCTTTGTTTGAATGGATTTTCAGAAAAGTGCACACAAACTGAGTTTCAACAAGCAAGAATCTGAGACTATAAATATCATTTTGTTGTGTCTGAGTAAACAAAGGCATCTGTTGTATCCTAGCTGATAGCCACTGAGTGAAAGAGTGCACTGATCAGGACCTTTAGATACGAGAGGTTGCTTAGGAACATGAATTCACACATAGCCTGTTTCTCTCCACAGCAGCTGCGTCTCTTCAGAGCCGGGTAATGCATTCAGCTCAATCTGCACAGGACCATGTGCTCTACATTCAACAACTGCTCTCCTGCGGCTCTGCCTGAGACAAAAGGCTTCAACGATGCTATTAGGTTGGGGGCCAGATTGAGCGGTAGACACGCTTAGAGGGAGGGAAAAAAGTAGAAGAGTCGTTACTAGATAAACACAGGAGAGAAGGCGAAAAGGGAGACAAAGAAAGAGCGGGAACACGAAGTGTGCTGTTTTTTAGGACAAGCTGTCTTATCAGGACCATGCAGGACATCTGCTCCAGTCACCGTGTCAGCTTTCATCCGTTTGTTTGCCAAACAGTCCTCAATGTGACAGTGGGTGTAGGAGACGAATGCTACCTAAACTGAATATGAGCTATATTTTATAGAGCCTGACCAATATGGGATTTGTGGGGCAGATTCCAATAAAAAAAGGAGCCAAAAATTCTGACATGCGATTTGTGTTCAAGTGTAGTCAAATACCTGTGACAAAAATATGTAATAGACACTGGATAACTTACAGTCAACAAACTTAAATAACTGATTGCCCTCTGCTGGATTAACCATGTAATTACAGCAATTTAAATAATTTTCCCAAACATTTTTTCTGGTCTTAAAAAGCAATTCTAGTTTCAAAAATGTTGCAGAACATGTGCCCCGATACCGATATATGTGTTTTATGCTAGTATCAGCTGATAAAATCTGCAAACCAATTAATCAGTGTAGAGCAGGCACCCCATGTACAGAGGCTGTGTCCTCGCTGCAGTAGCCCCTGGTTCGATTCCACCCCATGGCCCTTTGCGGCATGTCATTGCCTCTCTCTCTCTTCCCCATTTCCTGTCCAATCTGTCAGCTGTAAAAAGGCAGAAAGCCAAAAATACATCTTTTTTAAAAAATAAAAATTGGATTTTCCGATGCTTACGTTACTGTCTCAATGCCTAAAATTTGAAGAGATGGAATACTTTCCAGTAAAACATACAAGGAAAAATCAGTCAAAGAAAGGACAGATATACCAATGTCATCACTGACAGGAGCTTGAATAGTCCATAATGCAGCACAGCAGGGCAACATATAGTGCTTTGAATCAGGAGTGGGACTCTATCTCTTAGCCTGCAATCACTAGTGCTATTGCGAGCATTATTGCTTTTTTTTGGTCCTGTAAGTTAAACCCTACTGGATAGAAAATGTCCAGGTGAGATCTTTGAGGACAAAGTGGATCACTAACTGACACAGACCAGACAAGCTGAGAGAAACTGGGCACAACAAAAAGATAAAATTAAACCACTCGACCTCAACATACTGGAATGTTCAAATACAAATAGTAAAACTTCTGGAAACCATTAACATCCCGGAGTGATGATACATGCCATATTGAAGGAGTATCAGATGATAGAATATTTAGGATTCTCTGCTAAATCCATTCAACTCAGTTTGTATTCAGAATACTAATTGAGCTATTTTAATCTGACATTGAGCAGCTCTGGAAAATATGTTAAATGACTTCAGTACATCTTGTTTGTAGTAGCTTCTCCAGTGCTTTGGACCCTTTTCACCCAGACTCCATACACACACATTAACTGCCAGTGCATCTAATTACTAAGTTAGTTGGGCCTTTTACTGCATGACTTCTTTAACCTTGGCAGGTATCACAGAATTACATGATTGACATGAAATGTTTAGACTTTTTCAGGAAACTTAAGATTGTTGATGACTCATTGTCATTTATTTATTTGTCAGTAATTGGTCTGTATGTCGTACGTAATATGTTGAAACTGCATTATACTGCTAGCCAGTGCATTGATTCAAAGACTTGGGGACAGATGCCCAATCAAATGGTTCACGGTCGACATGAAATATGTTATCAGGGAACAGTTCAGCATGTGAACAACCGAAGAATATAATTTCTTTCATGAACATCTTGACCTGAGTGGAAAATTGCTTTACAACCCTGCAGAGCCTAATTATTATTATGGCTGATTAGCTTGTTACTCCCTTGCTAACATAAAATCAGCGCAAAGCTGAGAAATCTTTGATTATGCAGTGATATCTGATGTTATTTTCAGCAATGCAAAGCATTTAATCAAATTTTAAACAAAAACATCTTATTATGTTGATTCAGCCTAACCTCTTGCTCCTCATTAGGGACATTTTTCTTTCAAAGTAAAGCTGAACTTTCTCTGTACTTTGTCCTGCTCTGCCTCAGATTCCCTCGGCGGCCCGTTCCCATCCACATCGCACCGATGTCACCACAAACCCAAGAGATGCCTGCCCATTCAGTGTGGCACAATTGGCGGGCCCCTTCCCATCAGCCCACTGCTGTTCCATCCAAATGCCAAAGGATCCCAAATCGTCATGGACGTTGCCCAGAAGACAGTCAAGAGGCAGGCCAGTTTCTGCAACGCCATCACCTTCTGCAACAGGCCCATAGCGCTGTATGAACAAGTCCGCCTCAAGGTATTTTATGTTAGAGTGAAGCACTTAAGGCCCTAAAAGTCAGTGAGCTTTTAAACTGTCAGCTGTTGTACTGTTTTCTTTTTTTCAAGGATCTCCTCTCAAAATGTGAGGTTCCTTAACTACAGTGGAGCAAAGACCATGACAAATCAAATATGATGCAGAAGTTGAGAGTTTGGGGTGTTTTATAGCTTTGTCAAATGACAGTCTGCACCACTGATAAAAAATTTCTACAAATAAACCAAATTTGCCTCTCTTTCCCCCAGATTACTAAAAAGCAGTGCTGTTGGAGCGGGGCTTTACGTCTGGGCTTCACTTCCAAAGACCCCTCCAGGATAAACCCAGACAACCTGCCTAAGTATGCCTGCCCTGACCTGGTGTCCCAGAGTGGCTTCTGGGCCAAGGCCCTGCCTGAGGAGTTCGCCAACGAGGGCAACATTATCGCCTTTTGGGTTGACAAGAAGGGCAGAGTGTTCTACCGCATTAACGAGTCCAGTCCCATGCTGTTTTTCAGCGGAGTCCGCACAGCTGAGCCCCTCTGGGCCCTAATTGATGTTTACGGTCTGACCCGCGGAGTGCAGCTGCTAGGTAAGACGCTTGAAGAAGCATAAGATGCACAACTGAATTACCAACCAGGCAAAACAGGCAGCTGCCTTGGGGACCCAGGCCCTTGAGGGTCGTAATTTAGTTAACTGATTAAAATAAAGTGGAATGGAAAAGGGTTTAAATGAAATACATATAACATGGTATTTCATAGAATATGCAATGGTAATGTGCCAGACCATTTTCTTGGCTGGGTTTCAGTAGGATTTCAGCAAGCCACTGCTCCAAGCCAAGAAAGTGCACCGCACATAACATTCCATTAAACAACAACATTAAACATTAATAACTGAAATTTAAAGGTGATGGCAGGCAGATTCTGTTACCTCTGGACAGAGTCAGAGATGCTGTTTCTGCTTTTTTTGCACTATTTATGCATAATTTCGCTGACTGGCTGCTGGCTTAACACGCTGACATGAGAGTGGAGCCATTTTTTCATTTTTTTGTCGAAATGTCTTCCAGAAAAGGAATCCATAAATTCATCAAAATTTGGAACCATTTCTTCAAGGCAACCCCTCAATTGGTTGTTCATCTTAAAAGATAGTTTTTGTGTATTTCAATATGGTATTTTTCCCATAAATGTTTCAGGCCTCAGCCTTGTGTGTCAGGCTAAACTTGTGTTTTGAATGTGTCATGTTAAACTTGCAGTCCAAGTTTATCATAAAAAAGCCATCAAGCAAAACAACATGCTCGGCCTCATATGCCTGTCCGGTATTTTCATGTGATCTCTTTAGGCAGCTACTTTCAGAGACAAGTTATGAAATGATTCGTGTAAGAACCATTTTATTTGCTTTTTTTTTTTTTTAAGTAGCAACTATTCACTCAGCTCACCCTAATGTTTGGTGGTTGTTTGCTTCAGTATCTTCAATGGAGGTGGCAAGTGCAAAGTTAGCACAATCTGTAGAGCCACAACAGCCACATTCACGAGAATCATATAAGGTTGACATAAACCAGAACTGTTCTTCAAAGACCTGGCTTGTAGGGGGGCCCATGTCAAGATACGCTTAAATAGCTGTAATATTTTGGTTAGCATGATACCTGCATGCTTCACAATTTAACACCAAACTAAGTTTGTAAACAACTGAGGCTCAATAGGCACCTACAACGCAAGACCCAAGGCCGGTGAGTTTGATATTCCAGCCCCGATACAGTGTTTTGTGTAATATAATAATGCTTACATTTTTGAAAGTTTTATCTGCAGTGACGTTAGTGTCGCACATTTTAGCACAATTATAGAACTATTAACAGTTGTCATAATTTTACTTTCTTGTCACTTATAGGCTCATTGTTTTTTTCTTTAATAGGTTTTTTTGAGAGCCATGAGATGTTACTTGTTTTTTTTTTTAATTATGTCAGACTTTGACACTTTTAGTTTCCACAGTTCTACTGATAATAACGCTGGTTTTCTTGTGACTTCACATACTGTAAACAGCTTCTTTACAGAGGTTACCATTCTTGCCTTTGTGTACACTAACACATTCCATGAAGCAATGGAATAACAATGACCAAAGGCTTTCTTTATATGACCAATATTCGGCCCTCATGTTGACTCAAAAGCAGAGGGAAAAACAAGCCATGCTGCTTTGCATTATCAAGGTATGCTATGTAGCTTAACATACATCCCACAAAGGCATAGCACAGGATAGTATGGCCTAGGCTTTGATGTGCTAGAATGTATACACACATTTCTTTACCCTGGGGAGTCAGTGCTGTCATCCCTTCTGCCGCTGTAAAAATAGACCAGGGGTCGCATGTCCCAGAGAGATAGCACATTTGATTGTAATTGTGCACTGTGTTGATTGACACTAGGCTGGTGGGGGTGGATGTTAAGTGTCTAGAGTATGAGGGAACTCAAAGTCTTTGTTTCCCCTCTCTGTGTTTGCTTTTCCCTTGATGACCATGAGAACTTATGGTTCATAACTCAAAGTCCCGTTGTCTGTCATGATAAATTACTGTATTCAGGGGGAAAAAACAACCTTATCAGATAAAGGGAATTGCAGAAAATGGTTCAAATATCACGAGAGGCCCGCTAGCCAAGCTTATCACCCCGAGGTTTGCACTGATTGAAGTCTGTGTAATGCATTTTTCTGAGAGATGTCTGACCGCTCCATTCATTATAAACCAACTTCTCTTTAGTCCTGCTTACGGTAAGTCATTTCTGCTGTCTTTTTACAGTCAGGCCATATGTAGGGCTGACTACAGATCAGTGCCCCTGTTCCTCAGGCAGACTGACATCTGCCCCTGCAAACAGGGGCCTGTTCAGAGGGGTGGAACGCAAGCCAAGGTTGAGATAGAAATATATCATCTAGACTAGACATGGTGGCTTCGTGATGCTAAATGGACAATTGTGTCAGCTCTGTGCATCATATTTCTATGCACATTGCTCTGTGAACCTTTGCCTATCCTCAGATAAGCCCCCTGGCTTTCGCATCTGAGGCCTTTTCCTCGCTTTCGCTCTTTATTTTATCTGGCATTTGAGGAGCTGTTGTTTTCCTTTTTTTGATTTTTTTCAGTCTCTAATTCTCATTTGAAGCTAGCTTGGGAGGCAGCAGATTTATCAAGTGGAGTAAAAATGCAGCATATTTTTCATTGCTTATTATTCCTGTTAAATCTTCCAACAGTCTTTCTAAACAGTCATCTTAGCTGTGGAACAAATTTTACTTCAGCTGCAGATACTTCAGTTGAAATTTAAGACAACGTATTTTTCATCTGCTTTTTACTCATAATTTAGGTCCTTTTTCAAATCCTCTGCAGTCAACATCTCTATTCTTTGCGCCTATAATGACCACATTTACCCTCAGGAATTAAAAAAAAATTATATTCTGTATTTCAGCATTTTTCAGCTGCGAGACAGATCATTATTTGTGCCCCTTGAAAATAGTATAATCCTCACCACATAAAGATTGAATTAAAATTCTATGGTGGATTAAGTTTCTCACTCAAACACATTTTGTACAGCTTGTGTATGCAGCCCTATCTTAATGTAAATTAGCAGGGGGCCTCTGGTTGTGTGTCTAGTATCTCAATTCAGCAGGAAAAGAAAACATTTGCACACACAAACATGCACGCACCTTCAAAAGCTGGTTACACTGCCTGTTTAAATCCATCATTTTACCTGTCCTCACTCCACATTATGTGCTTTTCCTTTCAGCTGTTGAATTAAGTTGCTAATTTATATTACCTGATTTTTAATTGTTTCTGTGTTTTTGCTGTACTCACAGTCAGTTTATATTCAGATGAGGATTTTTTATGAACACTCAAAGTGAGGGCTTGGCTGGATAATGACTAATGGTTGGACAAATGGAAGGCAGGTCTTGTCACAGAATTTTACAAGTAAAGTTTTTCTGCTGCTCAGTATTTCCACATCCTGCCCTGACAACCCACAGAAAAAAAAGAAAAAAAAGTTTATTTCCTTTTTTCCTTCACAAAACAGAAAATTATTTGAAGCTTACCCAGCCCATACAATGTAGCTTCAGAAAGAGGGATTTAAGAACGACTTGACCGAAGCAGGTGGCATGATTTGGTTGGTTTTAACCCTTAAAATGTGGAAGCACCTTTAAACTCCTTCAAACTCATTTATCGTATTTTTTGGCACTGGTACACAGCAAAGACCATCTGTAAGTCATCAGATAAACTTTCCAACAACTTTAAATGGTCATATGTGCTTGTTGTGACTTGTTTATTTACCACATTACGTTATTTTCAGACACAGATTAGCACTAAATGTAACTTTACAATCAAATACATACCAGAAGTAAACCGCAGGGTGCATGCGAAAACCACTGCGGTGGTGCTTGTAAGTAGGTCAGCAAAATAAAACATCTGTAAGAAAAACTTAACTTAAATAAAGTGCAAATCTCACTCGGAAAATAACATAACGTGGTAGATAAATAAGTCACAACAGGCAAACAGGACCGTGCAGAGTTGTTGGAAAGTTTATGTGATGACTTAAGGTGGAGGAAGACTAACATTTCTCATTGACTTCCAGCGTTTGAGCTAAGCAAATAAGCAGTCTCTTCGTGAGAGAACACAAAACACTTACTCCGGTTGGCATTTGATTCCCAATCAAGATACACTAGTAAGAATTGCTTTACATTGTCAATACTGACTTAAAAACTGTTATGAAATGCAAAAAAAAAAAAAAAAAAAAAAAAATTAACATGCAATAAAAAATGCAATTAACTGTTCAAATTCAGCAATTAATTACGATTTTAAAAATTAATCATTTGACAGCCCTAATGTAAATCCAATATTCACTCGCCTTGCAGCTTTGTTTTGGTCTCCACCAATTTTGAGACAAATCTCTGGCTCTTTCTTTAGACACTAAACACTCCACTGTGTTTGCTTACTAATTGAAGGTGTTGTTAGCAAACAGTTGGGTGTTTATACATCCAACAGAAAAGGAACGCTCACTGTCCTTTGGTCTCCAACAACCTCCTAAAACACACCATCACGCCCTCTTTAGGATGTAAATGCTTCACTGTGTTGCCTGTCTACGTTTTTAGTTAGAGTACAGTTGATTTAACAGGGTTTTTTTTTTCTTTTTACATTGAAAGCAGTTAATGAGAGCAGTTGGGTGCACTAAAACCATACATTATGTGAGTGAGAAAATCAAAACAATGACGTGAAAGACACTAAAAGGCTTGAGGACCTGCAGTGTAAGGTGATCATTCTCTGTGTATGTCTTATTACACAACATCATTTGACCCATAAAATACCCACCTATTAAATTAAAATATATTGATTAGAGCCACTGTGATCAGTTGGGTTTTGTAATACCAGGTAATTACAGTATATCATAAGTGTCTCCTTTCACACAGGCGATGGTACAAGTAGTCACAAGATCCATTGTTAATGAATAAATATTGATTATGACCTCATAAAATTCCCAAGAACATGTTCAGAGCAACGTATTGCACATGTCTTTGTCTCTTGAGGGATATAATCTGTTCAGCATCCGGAGGCTGTTCTGAGGTCAGCGCAGATGCAGAGAAGTGAAAGATGACCGCAGGCAACATTTGGAACACGTTTGATGTAGGAGATTGAAATAGGAGCCTTGCTGTATCATGTGATAATCTGCCCCACAGGAATCACCTGGGGGATACATCATACATGACAGGAACGATGGAGGAAGGGATGATTTAGTAGTTTCACACCTACATGTGTACGATGGCAGCAATTTAAGATTTTCCCCTCCGACCTTCTGAACAGCTAATAAAGCTGAGAGACATAATGATCGAACTGTCACCGTAAATTCATTATATTTATTAATAATAATAATAATAATAATAATACATTTTATTTGTATAGCGCTTTTCAAGGTACTTTACATTCATTAAAAGATCATAAAAGCAAAAAAACAAAACAAAACATTTAAACACAAACAAATTTTTAAGCTTCTGCTGCAGAGAAAAGGTGTCACATACAGTGATGTCTCTGCTCGGCACCTAAAGTAGCAGGTGATTGACTGCACCTGGCCTTGAACTGAGCAAATACAATATTGCAGAGGTCTGGCAGGGTAATCTTTTGGTCATATTGCAGCTGTGGGCTTGAAATCCAACAAGCTAGAAAAGGTTGTTTAATATATACCCATGTCCTGGTTCGTAAGGTTAGCTATCACTCTCATATGTACACACAGCAAAACTTTACTCGACATTGGGAAGGAGGCTGAGTAACTGAACAATCCCAGCTGTTGTGAAGCCAGCAGAACTCAAATTGTATGAGTCAGTCACTGTGGAGCTTTAATCAAGGGGGTCTTCTGTGGGATTTCCCTGAAGGACGACAGAATAAAGGCTGATTGCAAAGCCTTGAGGCTGCTAAAACCTCTCAACCAGGCTGAGTCAGAGTGGGAACTGGTCATTCTAGCTGTCACCACAAAGAGGCAAAGCAGTTAGTTAAGTTCATACCGGTGTCCTGAAGGAGAGGCTTTCTCTGTATATCACCAGGAAAACTGCGTTTACGTTCGTGTGTGTGTGTGTGTGTGTGTGTGTGTGTGTGTGTGTGTGTGTGTGTGAGCACTTCAACTCTGTTTTGAGAGATTGTCCTCAGGTGATGGGTCACATTACATGGTAGCTCTTGAGCAGAGAATTAGGTCCGATTACACAAATCAGGTAGTAGCGAAGGACACGGTGATTTTAGATCATAGGCAGAGCGGCTGCAGTGATTGGCAGAAATGGCAATTTTGGTAAGACTTTATTTGAATAGTCCGCCAAGATAATTTCTTAGAGTGTTTGTAACGTTTCAACAACATATCAGTTTACATTCAACAATGTAACTGTTTCACCTAACCCTAATGCTAGTGAACATTTTATTAATACTTGCTGAACGTTCTAAAGACATTCAGAATAAAATTCAGAAAACATTCTGAATGTTCAAATCATATAATCAAATATTTGTATATTTGATTATATGAATATTCAGGAAATATTCAGCGACTATTATGACAACAATAAATAAAGCTGTGGAGGGACTATCCATATTAAGTGTAACCGCATTTTTTTATTAGGAGTGAATATTTATGGGTTTACTGGACTATCATAGATAAATCGGCGTAAATATTTCTCTATATGTGCAGATATTAAAGCTGTTTTTAAGGCCATAAAAAAATGCTAATTTATGTCATTAGTCCAGCAGAAGGCGTTCTGTTATTTAATCAATAATTAATTAGGAGTTTACTATTAAGTGCACTGATGTTTGAAGTAAAGTTTCTTGAAATCTAAGATGTGCAGACGGTGGATCAGTGGCTAGCACTGTCGCCTCATAGCAAGAAGGTGGGTTCAATACTCTGGGTGCAGGCTCTTTCTGTGTGGAGTTTGCATGTTCTCCCTGTGTCTGTTTGGGTTCCCTCCAGGTACTCAGGCTTCCTCCCACAGTCCAAAGACATGCAGGTTAATTGGTGACTCTAAATTGTCCGTAGGTGTGAATGTGGGCGTGAATGGTTGTTTGTCTCTATATGTCAGCCCTGTGATGAACTGGCGACTTGTCCAGGATGCACCCTGCCCTCGCCCAATGTCAGTCTTGATTGGCTCCAGCCAATAATAAAACATATAATATTGTTGGAAATATAAGATATTGTAATTTTTTGCTCCCTAATATCAGTATCAGCATCCACCCAAAAAATCCCATATTGGTCAAGCCCTTATTTCAATTAAACCATAAAGAAAATATGATGCAGGACTCTTACATGCACAACCTAGACTGAAATCTGTGTTTACGTGATGTGTTTTCTGATTCCACAATCTCCGTCTCTGTTTTATGTAACTGCTCATTGTTTGGTTTGCAGGGCGAATCACCATTGATTGTAGAAATGTGCTTTTGTGTAAAGATGACAGATGTGGGCTAGGTGAAAGGAAAAACTAATCCTGGAAACCGGAGTGTTTCAGCGAGAGTAAAACAATGTGTGAAGGCTTGATGGATGAAGGCGCAGCAGGCCTGACTCTTTGTTTACGTCTTTCACAAGATGTGTCAGAAGAGCCGACTTATCTCTGACAGCACATCAGCTTGGGAGGCAGGGTTGTCCTGTTTGAACCTTTCACAGCACGCCGGTGTCGGTGAGGCTAAAGTGACAGATACCATTTCTGTTAGATACGGTATCGGTCATGTGTTCCTCTGTGGCTGGTTTGGTTGAAACTGTTGATGCCTAATGCCAGCAAATGTAAGACTCTTCCACTGTGACAATACTCAGCACAAAAGACAAGTTACTGTTTCTCACACGAAGCTTCTTGGAGCAAGTAATATTACAACATTCCTTTTCCAAAACCTTCTCAGACTTTATTATTATGCGTGACCGGCAACTCAATCGGAACAGGCTGTAGAGTATTATCGTATTAATGTATTAATGACATATGAAATTTGGATTAAACCAGCTGGTCTGGTTCACATGTAAATGTGATATTAACCTCAGCTTGTTGGTGTAAAGACAGACAGAAGTGGGTTCAGAACAGGAGATTGTGATGAGATTGTGTGAATGACAAGAAAATAAAGGGAAGTAGATTAACTCAACCTTCACCAGTATCATAATTGGCTTGCTTTTCTCTTTTCCACATTGTTTGGAAAGGTTGTCTTTCGTCCACAGCCACAAAGACATTAATTACCGTGAAAAAGTAAGAACTTAGCGAGGGATTAGATGAAGCAAATTTCAAACCTAACTCTGATTGTGAAAGTCCAGAAAATCTAACACTGAAAGAGTTATGTTGTTAAAAAATATTGCAGGTTTCCTTTCCTTTTTTTTCCCTTTTTTTCAGCTGACATAAGGGGGATTTATAAATTAAATAACTGGGAACTTCTGCTTTTGGACTTTTGATCACTTTGTGTGTGGCTGTCTGTGTATGCTCTGGCTCCAATCCTACGACTCCACTCACAACTGGAGTGACAGGAGATAAATTGGAATGTTTGTTGTGTTGTCCACCTCAGAGAGACAGACCAGGGTTTCCATACTTTTAGGAGAAATCGATTACTTTGAGTGAGATAATGATTTGATTATTGTGCAGACTTAACTGGCACTGGTGTTTGACTTGGCAGGACTCAGCCTTCATGCTAATAGCACCACTTGCAAATCCTGATGCTCCTCACAGACCCTCCAAAAAATTGCAAAAGCAGAAAAGCTTTTGGAGCACTGACTTTTAAACTCATTTTAGAAATGTAGCCTGCTCAGAGTTGCAAAGACCTCGAGACATCAAGAAAAGCAAATATAGCAGTGCTGTGGTTTTTGGCTTTGGAGTGCCGCGTATAATTTATGATGGTCGTTGGTCAGAGAGCTCAAAAGGCCGAGAAGAGTGAACTGGATTTGTATGATTTGGCATTTAGACACAGTTTTAAATTACTGTACCTTGGCTGGATACTCCAATCCTAATTTTCTCTTCAAAGAGACACATCAGAACACATTAAAATAATTCCGTTCTGAACTTTATCAGTCGTTAGAAATTCAAAAGATAACTTTTAATAGGGGTAAACCAGCGGTGACTCATCAAGATTTATGTAGAGTTTCCTGTTTTTCCTCCTTGTGCTCAAAAGACATTTTTTTACCCATAGTTCAAAGTACAATGTTTAGTGAACAACCAGACGTCGAATGCTGCACGCCCTTTGAAGCAGCGCCAGAGGAATCAACACCGCATTTACTGTTCCCTGCTTAGACACTTTTAGTCTGGGAGTCATAGGGTTTATGAATGTTGCTTTATGACGCAGTTCAAGGAAGTGAATAACAGTCAGTCTGTCAGTGGGCCGGATCAGAAATACGACTCAAATTAGGTCAGACATGGTCGTCATCTGCTGTGAAAATGCTACCATTTCAAGTATATATCCAGTTTATTACGACTGGGGTCATATTTTCTTAGTGTTGGCCATTGTTCGTAAGTATTTGGTCTCTGGGAACACCACCATAAATCAATAAAAAGAAGTCTGATGAGGCAAGAAACATGAGAAGGCAGGCGACCATCCAGGTTTATTATTACCTGAACTGTCGCAGGTCAGCTCCCTGGTTCAACTTTGACTTTTTTATCCTTTTTTTAATATTTCTGTTATGATCACTTTTTGGTTTTACCTCCAAGAGGTAACCTCTAAGAGATTTGGGCAGCAATGATTAGTTGATCCATGGGTTAGAAAATATGTAATTTTGATATCAGAGATAAATTGTAGACGTTTTTCAGGCTTAAAAGATTGAAAAGACACATGCACATCGTCTTTACTTGCTCAGTAAAGGTGTATAGTAGTAGACAAAAAGGAATCTTTAAGACATTGTTGTGAACTGCATTTTTCACAAGGCTATTTTTTAATATTCCATAATCAATTATAGGGAAAGTAATCAGGACATTAATAAAAAGTGAAAGTAACCATTAGTTGATGTCTTGATGTGTCTATAACCTGGATTCTGCCATGCCCAACATCCTAACCCACAATGTTTATGAACCAAAACTTAATGGGTCCTTCACTGGTCCATGCCTTACATTTCCACCAAGTTTAATGAAAATCCAGCCTGCAATTTTTCTGTATTTCTGCTGACAGACAAAGAAACTGACCCACAAACATGATCTCCTTAGCAAAGGTGATAAAACAAGAAATTAAGGCAGCCTTAAGAGTTGAACCAGTGTTCTATATATAACTGCAAAGGGGTGAACTTGCATGTGTTGACAGTGTCAGTGTCCTCTCAGAAATAAATAATTAGCCAGACATCATTCTTCATCCATGCCGCAGCGCAGGAATAAAACATGGGGGCTTTAATATAAGAACCTTGTGATGGAGGTTATTAACGCTGAGGTCCCGGCATGCAGATTGGCAGAGAAAGGGCGGCACATGCTGAATTTGCCGATGACCTAAGGGACGGGGCTTTTGTGACTTAGCGGGCATTTCGCCTGCCTCTTTGTTATGGCCATGTGTCGCCCTGGGAGCCTGCTGCTCTTTCCAAAAGCCCCGGGTTCAAAGCTGCTCAGCCCGATCAGGGAGTGGGGATTGGGCCAGTGCCAGGGAATAAAGAACATCCCAAACATCTAGCACAAAGACCCCTCTGACTCTATCTCCCTCTTCTACTATCTCCCCACCCCCCTCTCGCTTTCTCTTTTTCTCAGCTGTTTTATATCCCTGTCTCTCACCTTTTGGCCCCATGTTGTCTCTCTGACGCTGTTCTTCATCTGTGCCTAGCAAAAATCTTCCTGAATATCCATCTTTCCCTGCTTTCTTAGCTGATCCCAACTGAACACTAATGCTCAGTTTTCTCTCTTCTCTCTCTCTCTCTTCTCCTCTCCTCTCCTCTCCTCTCACTTCCATATCGCTCTAAGATCTCTCTTTTCATTTTCCCTTCCCACTATGGCTGCAGCTCTTCACCTTTGCCAACATCAGATGAAACCCTCCACAGACTATGGATAAAGATAAGCCCTGTGAGATAGATTGTGTGTGTGAGTCGGAGTAAATCCAACCCACCCCCTTCCCCCGCTCCAACACTGGCTCAAACCCCTGGCACGTTCCGTCTGCTCAGGCTCGCAAAGCCACTAAGCCAGCCTCTGCCTCCAACCACCTCCCCATGCACGGCATTAGCTAACCTGCTTTGCAGCTATTCCCTAATCAAAAACATTTACAGCATGAGCCAATGCTTGTGTGGGCCAAAATACACACGCAGCCATTTCCCCCTCCCGTCACCCGTCACCCTTGTCCATGTATTTGTGAGGGATTAGCCAAACAGGTGCTTAATTATTCTAATCAAAATGCGTTCCAAGGATGAACTGTGAAAAAAGAGGCGAGATCTTTTTTTTTTAAAAGTCCAATAAAGGAGCCAATCGTAGCTCTCATGCTGACCTACATGAATTAATTAATGGTAATACCCAACAGGTGCTATGTATGGTTTGAAAGTCAATCAAAAGTGAAGAATCAGGTGAAGAACCCAACACCCCACCCACCCCCCACCTAGACATACACACACACACACACACACACAAACACACACACCCCAACCCCAACCCTCCAGGCTCACAGTGTAAGCAGCTGCATTTTCCATGGACCCATTACAATGACTTCCTACATTAGAGAGAATTGAACAAACACACACACACACACGCATACAGTTTAATACTGCTTTCAAAGTGCAAACTTCAGGCCTTGGCCAATGGGAGAGAGCATCTGTGAGTGAAGGATTTGAAAGGGACCAATAGGACAAAAGGATTGTATCAGCTAAAAACGCAGGTGCACCATGATTAGCGGCCGGCAGCTGGTGAGGTCACAAACGGACACGGATACACACGTCAAGTGCACGAACACACACTGTCTTTTTCAAATGCACGGTAAATGTTCTCCGGTCCTTTGATTCGTTTTTTCTGTCCTCCTAGCTAACAACAAGCTTTAGGAGCAAATAAAGTACCGCAGCGCTTCCGTTTCACCAGCCTTTGATGAATAAAGAAGCAAAAAAGAAGAATACATAGCACACAAGCCAATATGGGTTTGAAATGACTACTCTTTGAAAAGTGAGAGAGGAAAAGGAAAAGGGAGACGATATAAAAAGGAACATAAACCCTCAGAGAAGCTTTTTGAAAATAGCTGATAAAAGACTACATTTTTGGGGGGGAATCAATTTACTGTGTGTATGAGTTTGTGTTCACACATTCTCGTTTGAGTTAAGAGTCGGAGTGACACACAGAAAGCGAGATGATTTGTGGCTCTTTCGAAGTCTTCACAGACTCCTTTCAACATAAATCCGGCATTGTCACAGGCAGCCATCCCTGCCTTCCTGGATTTACCTCTCCTCTCTGTTCTCCCTCCCATTCGCTGTTATCCCCCGAGACATGTCATCATCCTCTCTGCAGCTCCAGTCCTCCCACATGTCCCCGAGGTCTTGCAACAAACTCTATCCCATCGTAATCCAATTTAGGATGGAGTGATGGGCAGCAGAGAAATGGCCGGCTCTGAAAGACACACACACAATTCCGTTGATGCCATTCAAATCCTCCAATAACTCGGAGCGAGTGGGCTGCCGACGGCTGGGCATCACAATCGGTTTGTGGTTGAGCGGTTAGCATGCCCACTTCTCAATCTGTGGCCAAAGGAGACTCCTTCCCTAATCATCAGAGACTCCAGCCACATTAAGGTTTCTCCACTTCATTAAAAGTCTCTTCGGCAAAGGTTTTCTGTCTGAGGAAATGTCATAAAATCAAGAAATGGCTACATGGCACATTGAGCTGTATAGTTACAACTTAACAGCCATACATTGACTGGCTCTGTTCATTTCCACAGCCTGTCCTGTTAACCCTGGCGAGTGTTTTCATGGAGGCTAAGAGTCCATCAGGGGGAATGATAGCAGAGGAAATAGTAGATGAAATCAGAGCTGGCGTGCTAGTCATCTTCAGCTAGCCTCGGGGACTAGCAGTTAACTGCTGCACACATCTGAGCAGAGAGGTGTTTAATGGTTGATTAGCAGTCTCTGGAAGCTGCCCCGTGCACCAAAGGCTCTGTCCTCTCCGTTTTATGCCTCTGAAAATCAATTAGCACAATTACAGGGCCTTAGTTCCATTAAACATTAATCACAGAGCACCACGCTCAGGGTTCGCAGCTAACATCAGTTGACAGCTGATGGCGATACCATCTCTGCTTTACAGTGTGCAAGAGCTCATCAGACAGCATTTTAGTGATGATGCAGAAAATCAGACAAGTCACTGGAAGGGGATCAAGCACTAAGGAGACGGCTGTCATCTCCATTCCAGCTTAACACATTTACAGCATGATACTCAAAGTCAACCACTGTCTGCAGATGATGAAGATCTGCTTTTTAAAGGACCATACCAGTGTTACCACATGTCATTGTCCTTTGTCAACATCAGCCACACAGGTTAAATAAACCCAACATGTTTTTTTCCCAAAATAGCTTTATCTATGAGATATTGTATTTGTTCACATTTAGTCCATATTCGGTACACGTTACAAAAAGTAGCTGAAAATGTGTGACGTTAGTTAAAACGAATATTTGTGTCAAAATCCTGTTGGTATTGGAGCTAGGAAGGTAGGACTTGTAAGGAACTATTTTCCAGGCGGAATAACTCTAGTCTCAACGGCTCCCAGCTCCCCTCTCTCTCTCTCGCTCAACGTTATTTGACCAAATAAAAAAACCTTCTATTTATAAGGATGAATTACGTATACTGATCAACTTTTACATGTCCAATAGCGTTTCTATACCCTGTTTTAACATGAATGGTAGTAAATGGGGTTTCAAGTGAACACTGTCGAAAACAACATTTGTAGGAGATAGGGACGCTTTCTGACAATGGTGAGAAGTCAAAAATTGACTAGTAAGCTCCTTAAACTGTTTTTAGATAAGATGTGGAGTTGGGGATTGGGTGCTAGAAAAAATGTAATCGCTGAGTGCAAAACTTCTTCGTTATTGATTGAAAAGTCTCCAAAGTGCAACAAATCAAAAACTATCAAAGTTAAATTGTGAGGTCAGGAGGATAATCAATGTTTTTCAGCATAGAAACAAAGGAATCCAACAGGGTACTTAATGATACTGTGCAGTAGGTTTATTTTATGGCCTCCAGTTTGGCTCTAAATATTAAATACTCATGAGGTCACCGTTGCTATTAAAAAGGAGACAGTAAAAGATCAGCGCTGGATAAATTAAAAATGCTTTTTTTGTCAAAGTGAAGCGACACAAGCAGCAGATTATAAACTAGATTTTGGTCACTATGCTCAGCACTAAAGTCTAACCTTAGTGATTGTGTCTTAAAAAACTAGTCATAGTTGGCTCCTTTTGTTTCCTTTTAGTTGATTTGACATAAAGAACTGTCAAATTTCTGCTGCAGTTCTTTCTTTTTTCTGTTTTGATTAGAGTTTATGTTCACACAAACCTTAGAAGTACCCTCACTGTAAGTTATTTACAATTGATGCACAAGATGAGACTTTTGCTACTGAAGGTCACATTTTTAGTTTTGTTGACTTACCCATTTAACATTTAAGAACTTTGTCTTCTTTTGGTCATTTTAAAAAGTGTGGTATTGAACTAAGGCAGCAGTTCCCAACCTTTTTACTTGAGGGGCCTTGTTATAATAAGAGTTTTGCAAGAAGAGTCAGAACTAACCACGAGCAGGGATAACTTTTTCTGTTACTGAGTAAACTAATGACCCCTGACCAATATTTCACATTTTATTTAATGTGTAATAAGAGTACAGAGCAACTAATAAACTTGATAGTTCACTCCACTAGCACTTGCAGGAAATTTATGTTAAATGAGCAATTTAGATGAATTTTGAGCAGATTGTTTCTGCATCAGAAATGAGTTTTCCTGATACTTTCTGGAACTTTTTCAACAGCTCTGCCTTATTATATTTTCTTTAGCAGTCATGCATGTTCAAAAGGCCTCTCTTTGACATATTCGTGTTTTTTCTCTCCCTGACACTTGGCCAGTTAGCTCTGTGGTTGTTTTAACTGCATGCAGAATGGAGCTGTTAGGCAGTGAAGTCTGTGTGAATGCAGCATGTGTTCAGGTCTTCACCATTCCCTTGTACTGTGAGAAATTTCAGGTTTATATCTTAAGTAATAATCTAAATCTTACAAATTACGACCTCATTTATTTGTCTTCACAGAAATGATTGGAATGCTGATATAAAGGCCTATTGTATGTTTTCAGTAAGTCTTTTTACACCCCTCAAAATCGAAAATTCCTCCAAACTCCCTCTGCCAACCATTAGGGTCAGAACCTCCAGGTTGAGAACCTTTAAGCTTCAAGAAGACTTGTGTTTTGGAATCAGAACAAGTACCACTGATATGTATTGACACTTAAATCCTCTTTTGTCTCTGTAGTACAGGTGCAAGAAAAAACAAAAAATGATACCCAGTCCAAGCCATCTGTAATCTTTTTGGACAGCAGGAGAGAGATATCAACCCGACAGTACCAAATTGAACCATTTACTACATTATAGCTACTTGTCTGCGGTGCTGGGCAAGTTACTTAGAAACAGTAATAAGTTATTTATTATTGATTACTACTTATTTTTTCTTACTTTGAATCAAAAGTAATTAGTTATGTTACTCGTTACATTACTCCTGAAAAAGTGACGCACAACTTGTTTAGCCAGCTTCCAAAACTGATTCCACTTTACTGGAACATTACAGGCCTACAGTACAATATAACATGCAGTAACCTGGTTTTGTAGGCAAATAATTTAAAGACGTATTCAGACATCACAGCACTATAGGTCAATTTCTGCTCCATCACTGTTTAGTAAGAGTTGCTTGACAGGAATGAAAGAGTAGTGTGACGTTATTAATTTATGCTCTGGCAACAGGTTTTAATCATCTCCATGGGAAGCATTTTTGACACAAATGATAGAATATCAAAAAGGAAGTGTAGTTAAAACTATCTCCGAGTGTCAACCAACACCTTTTTCTGTTGAAATTGCATAATTTTTGTCGAGTGACACTTAACAAATGTGTCAAAGGATGAAGCATAAATTGGCCCTATCAGTAGCTTATAAGAACATCGACATTAGCACCATTCATTCATTCTAGCTATGCAGTAACACAGCATAATTGGGATCTGCAACTAATATAATTACTGTTTTTGCATTTGTAATCCTTTTTTTTTTTACTAGTTTCTGGAAAAAGTAATACAATTATAGTAATGCATCACTGCCTAACCCTGCCTGTGTGTGCATGTTTATTGATGTTGTAACCCAATTCATGCATGAATTTCCTGATAATCTCATCATATATTACTACTGTTGTTTTCTAATTCGGAATGTTTTGTTGCAAATACTGTAATTAGCTACAGAACAAGTTTAAACTATATGAGATTCACACTGTTCACGGTGTGCTGTCTTTATAGCTGTCATGAATCTGTATTTCTTTGACTTGTGTCCCTCTCAGCTGTGGGAGGGAATCATAAGAGGCTTGGCTGTGCTGTTTTCACTGCTACAGTTTGCATTTAGTGGTGGGCAGTCTGTCCCACAGATCTGCTAATTGAAGCTAAGAGGTTTATCTGGAGTCAGCCTCTCAGGTCCTGGTCAGATAGAGGGGCCCGGAGCTGACCAGGACTGGAGAGACTCTCCAGAGACAGTCAGCAGCTGGTCAATGTCTTTCATCGTCCATCCTCCCTGATTTCTTTTGTCTCATTAGCTCTCTCCCTCTTCTTACTTTGTCTGAGGAGGGTCTCATGGTGTCTTCATAGCTGCCTATGTGGGGGGAAAAGAGGTTCTATCCTCTTTCTTGTCTGTTTCTTGTTTCCTCTGTCTGTCAGTTCTACAAATATCCACATGCATGCATCACACACAGATCAGAACAGGCCACCTCTTCAGAGTAACAGGGTCTCTCTCAGGATGCCAAGCTAATTTTACCCCTTACCACCACTCCAGGTTGGGGCAGGTCGGAGAGTCGGGGGGGGGGGGGGGCCCATTTAGAAGTTTTATTTTGAGCAGTTTTGTGGGGGTGCAGGATGAGACTGAAGCAACCTGAGGACAACTTATCAGAGCTGGAATAATTTGTGTGAGTAACTGTGTGCATGTCACCATTACTGCTATTAGAGACACGCACTGGCAGATATTAATAGCTCTCTGTGGAGTAACACTGTACTATGGATTGCAAGGAATGCAGCCATCGCACACACCCATACACTCATATGCACATGCACATCCATACTTGTGTACAAGTTCGCTCCAGGAAAGTAATTTATTCTTTTCCAAGTGACACCATGCAGCATTTTCTTGTATGAAACTACACAGATGATTAGACCCTGTGCAGATGTATGAGCACCTGCCTGCTCTCTTTTACTTCTTTATCTTTTAACACACTTCCTGACACTTTAATTTGCTGCTGAGTTGAGTAATTAGAAGTGCTCCGCATTGCTTTTAATTTGTGCAACTGAAGTTAAATTACTCTCCCTTTTTTTGTCATTATCTTGTTGTCGGACTAGTTGCAGATTCAGCCCTTCCAAGAACTGTATTCGCACCACTGAGGTTCATCTGACTGCAAATTTCATCGCCACAGGCCTCAGGCAGTTTGCTAATCAAAGCAACCCGCAGTGAGACCACCATTAACTGCTGCTCTTTCTATTTCTTTGTTCCTCTTCCTCTTGTCTCTCCTCCAATTTCAGACAGTGAGATTGTTCCTCCCGACTGCCTGCGCCCACGCTCCTTCACCACAGTGCGCTCATCCTCTCTGCTTCGTGAAGCTGACGACTCGCGCCTGTCTGTCAGCCTCTGTGACCTCAACCTGCGGCAGGAGGACGGGCCATCCGCCCACGCTCACTCCCACCGCCACACCCTCCACCTGGCCTCAGCCTCCTCTTCCTCCGCCTGCCCCATACCACAGAACTCCCTCAACTCCCAGCAGTCCTCTCTGCTGCCATCCGCCCTGGAAAGCGACCTCCACTTCCACCAGCTGCGCGGCGCCCATATTAAAACACTGGACGAGCAGACGGTGGCACGATCTGAGCATGCACGAGAGGAACGCACTCTAGTATTCACCAACAGGCCCCTGCGCACCGGAGAGACTGTCTTTATCAAAGTCACCAAATCCAGCCCGGCACGCTCTGGCTCTCTGTCCTACGGGGTGACGTCCTGTGACCCGGCGGTGCTGCGCCCCAGCGACTTGCCCTACAATCCAGAGGCCCTGGTGGACAGGAAGGAGTTTTGGGCTGTGTGTCGGGTGCCGACGCCTCTCCAAAGCAGCGACATCCTGGGCTTTTTAGTCAACCAGGAAGGGGAGGTCATCCTCAGTCACAACGGCAACAATGTGGGCATGCAGGTGTGTGTGGACAACTCCCGCCCACTCTGGATGTTCTTTGGTCTGCATGGGGCTGTGACTCAACTGCGGATCTTGGGTAAGTAAGCACCACAGGAAGTCACATTAAGTCTTAGGGTTTGGACAAAATAATATGAAAAACACTTGAAAGAAGACGTAAAGGGAAAATCCTGCAATTTAGTGCTGTGCTTCATACGGAGGGGCACTTGTATGTGTCACAGTAAGACAGGCTGAGATGCACTGGCTTTAACTTCCTGACATACAGCAAAAAACACTTATTCCTACACTTCCCATAATGCAACTGATAGCTTTGGTTTTTTTTCAGCCTTCTGTCTGTTAAATGTGTGCATCTTTCAAACCGACAACCCTCAGTTTGTCAGGCTTTCTGTTAGAGCCACACTGACAAATTGGCCAAGCTGATAAATTGGTCTATACCAGCTTAATGTAAATACTGTACATTGGTATTTGTGTGTGATTTATTATTTTCTTAGACTTCAAAAAAGCTCTTGAAGAGTCAGAGATGTTTCCACTGACTAAGTGGTATTTTCTCTGATGACTAACTTAATTTGAGTGCATATTTTAAACTGCAATGCCTGTATTTTGAAAGACAGTAGCCCTGTGTCAGCATATAAATAGTAAGTGTTTAAAACTTTAAAATAATGCACAGGGATATGATTGACATAAGCACCCTAATTTGTCCATCTTACTGTAAAAGGTTTGTTAATTCGTTAAATTTGATGCTAACATGATTTTTTAACCTCCTGCTGAGTGAGTGGAGTAATGAGCACCCTTTTTCTTTGATCTCTTGCTGTGTCCTGCAAATGATCCTATTTAAAAGAGCAGTGTATGGTGGAAATAATCATGCTTTTAGCCCAATGATGTGTCCCCGGGTCAGGAACTTGTGGATCAGGATATTGATCTTTATTTGGCTGGGCACGCCACTGGTGAGACCTCCAAGCTCTGTGCTTAATTCACTTTCTACCCGAGGTTGAAATCTATTTGTGCAAAGTGTTGACTGCTCTGACAGTATGCCGATGGAGGCAAACCTCATCCGCCCATTTGCAAATTATAGGTCCGGTAATGACCGACACGAAAGGGTCAAGAGCTACTGAGGCAGATTGTTACTTTGTTTGTCAAAATATTTACAGCAGATGTCTTGAGACAGGAAATGCCTATACACATTCATAGGATTATTAAGAAAAGTAGATGCTTTGCACGACCGGGGAAAATGAAAAACAGGAAGCAAGTGAGCAGAGGTGGAGGGAGGTCGCAGGAGGGAGGGCTGTGACCTGCACACAGCAGGAACGACAAGATGTCTCAGCAGGGTGGACTCTTTGCCTGCCAGTGGTGTGCCGGGACACCTGAGGTTTGTTTACCCTTTCTAAATGCTGATAATGACAGGGTGAGTGGGGAAAGGTGTGTGGCAGTTCTGGCCCAGCACTTCATTTCCCCCTGCCAAGCATATTGCCTTCCCACGAGGTGCAAGCAGCTGTTGGGGGGGCTGCACTCAAGAATATGAAAAGTTGAAGACAGCTTGGCAACAGGCTATCTTTACAAGTGTCACTCTTAAGGGCATTTTTTCCTACATCTGCCAAAGAACGTCAGCAAATACCTCTTTAGACGACGGCACCATTCAAATTTCTTTAAAATCAGAATTGTTAAAAACACGTTATTATTGTTCATACTCACCGAATTTTGGCAAATGGTTGACAGTAAAAAGGCAACATCTTTGTCATTTTTATAATCCAAATTGGCACATGCAGCAGTGGATGCTGTCTTCTGTTACTGATGCTCTTAAGAGGCATAACAAAACAGCAGCGGCCTTTCAGAAGTGTCACAAGTGTATGCCGGTGGAGGAAAAGGCATCTATAAATACATCCTGCTTTTCTTCAGTGACAGGAACGGAAAAGGAAGCAGAGGTGAAAAGATGTGAGAGGAAAATAACTTTAGCTTTAAGTAGACAAGCAAGAAAGAGCCTGAAGGAAAGGCTTTAACCTTTCTCTCGTCAAAGTCTTACAATAAAATGTTACAGGCTTTCAAAGTTGGCTCTTGCATGTTACCATAGGATTCACCATGTTCACTATAAACTAATGTTTTCCTGTTAGCTTGGCCCACTTAACATCAATTGACAGCAAAGTAACCATGAGAGCTTACCTATTTTTCTGTTGCAAAAAAAGGAGCGATATCTCGGCGGTACTGTAAGCACTTTTTCTTCTTTTCCTGTGTTATCGCTCAGAGAGATCACCTACTTATCTGGTAAATTACATTTTGGCATGGTAACTGTGTGTAACAGACCACCTGGATTTTCTAGGAGCATTTTTAACAGTCATTCAGTGAAACCAAAGAGCCCTGGCAGCGCAACAAAACAGGAATAGGAGAACAATGAGAGCGGTAGGAGGCACATCTCCTTATCCGAGCACATCTTGGAATTCCCAGTGAGGTGTGAATCATCTTTACCGTCCAGCTGCCTTGAATTAGGAAGCATCTCTTATCTCCCTTTTGCAACTCTTGATCTATTGCTTTGTGTTGACTAGGGAGCAATTTAGCTTTCAGTTGAGCTGAATTCGAGCCATGTCTTTTATTTGGAGTTAGGGATGTTAAACTTGAAAGCCTGGCAGTCCCAGTGGGCTCCTGCTCTTCAGGATGGCAAGATAAGGCAGTCATCACAGAGGCCTCTCACTTCAAACAAAGCATGAAGTAATGGACCTTCCTAATAGGACAGGCATACTCAAACAGATATATCAGGGTAGCTCGGGTTAGCCAAGGTCGCCTGGACCACATAATGACAGTGAATGAAATCTATACAGCATTACTTTAATTAGTAGTAATGGCAGTAGAAGTGTAACTTGTGTTTTTATTTTAAATTAAGGGTCTTTCTGTTATAAATCTATTTGAAGAAATGTATTCTGTGCAATATATAGACTACAAAAAGTGTCTCATTGTTAAAAACTTTCATATGTTGTTATATCATTCTAGACACAGGTATAGGTTAGCCTACATTGTTTGTGTCCTTATGGCCTGACACACATTAAATCTGTTTCCTTTGTCATTAAAGCTGCAGTTGGTAACTTTAGGGAAAATATCAATAACTTTTTTCTGTTCTTTTTTTTGGCCAATCAAGGATCATGTCAAAGAGTGCATGTTTGTATTGGCTGCTCTATCCCACACTTCTTAGCCTCAGGTATCATAGCTCCAAGCTAATCGGCTGTTGAAACAAGTGGCGTGCCTTAAGTTCTAAAACTTGCCTTTAGCAAATTGACAGGCTGAGTTGCAGGCGACACCGTCAGCCGGCTTGAGTCGAGCTGAAGTGAACCAGTTTACACTGCCGCAACTTTCCATACAACTGTTTCATCTCGTTGTGAATCTTTGATGTTAACTTCTTAAAAGAGAGAGTGACAACAGACGAAATGAAACGCAAGCTGGAGCAAAATCAGAGAGACGGGGGTACAGCAGAGTTGCTTCCTTGGGAGTCCCACGTTACAGCTAGCTTGATTTCTAGATGTTACCTTATGCCAGCTTTAAACAAAGATAATGTATCTCCTGCCTATCTTTACAGCTGTTTGGGAGTAGCTGATGACTACTGATATGTGGTTTTCTTGAATGTCGTGTCATCTTGTTGTTATGTGCCTCACGGCCTTTGTTGGCCCGCTGCTTGTATTTTTTTGCATTAGGCCTACTCGTTCCCCTGGACTTTGCTACATAGTGCTGATAGTGGTCTTAATCTCTACAGGGAGCCTTTTTTTTACTTTAATTTTTACTTTAAAAACTAAACTAAAAGTCAAAAGTTCTGACTCATTTATACCCAATACACCCACATTGGATGGATAAGTAGGCCAATAGAAAAACAAGTGTGGCACCAACGAGAGTGTTACATGAATCAGTGCTAGTTAGCTTTCTCAGTTCTATACAATTTCTCAATTTAAATCAATCTGCACTTTTGTATCATCTGCTGTACTTGAGCAACTCAAAGCACATTTGAGCCCTAGTACAGCTAAATGCTAACCTCAGTTTTATAGTAACGTTAACATACATGTTAACTATTATAACATGCTGTCCCTTAGCTTGTTATCATGTCAGTTTCACATTCATTCATTAAATTAGCATGGTAATACGCTAGAATAACCATTAGCGTGTCATTCTGACTAAAGTTAGCATGCTATGTCAGCATTAATGTAACTGATTCTTAGAGAATATGTGTTTTCTAAGCTCTCTGTGCCAAGACATGTCACAGTCTTACCCACTGAAGACAACAGCTCATACATGCAGTCTATGTCTCTGTTGTCCAGATATCCCTTATTAGTGCGATTATACTGAAAGACAAGCTGAAAACACACCAGCTGACAGTTGAACTTTGAGAGCGAGGTATTGAAGGGACCTTGTGCCTTGTGGTGTGGAAATAGGACACCCATCCTGTGACCCACTTTGCATGTATTATAGATTCCATTAAAATGTCAGCACGCTCATGCTCAAGTGAAACATCTCACCACCCACATTCTCATACACTGCAGCTGCCACACTCCTCTCTCCTCCTCTTCTCAACTTCTGTCATCTTATGGTGTCCTCTTCTCTTCTCAGATTTTTATTCATAATCTTTTTTTTGTTTGTTTGTTTTTCTCAAGACTTTTTTGCTCCCCACCTCTTTGTCATTGTCCCTCTCTGCCATTACACATGCAGCCTTCCCCTGCTGCAGTACACATACAGACATATATGCACATTTGTCATTTATGAAGGGCATCATACTATGACGTGATGATATATCTGATATAAATGATGATATAAAATGTATTCCGACCTGCTTTAAATCATTTGACCAAGCCTTCATTAATCAATATAAATAGGAGTATTGAATGTACAGGTCCAAAATGATCTATTGTTTTGATGCATTTTGTCTAAATTAGTGAGTTTGTCACAAAATTTAATTTATTTTGGACTCCTGGAAAATGGTGACACCCCTTATAGAAGAGACAGAACATCTGTCACACCTCAGTTGTTGAATATTGTTAATGATGTTGGTAGTTTTAGTAATCATCGATGCAGTGTTTTCGTTGTTGTTTTTGTTTTGTTTCATTTTTTGTTTTTTGTTTGTTTTTGTGAAGGATTAGCATATTCTGCTGCTGCATGGTAAACAAACACAATTTAGAATGAAGGGCAAAGTGACAAGTTGCTCCTAATTATCATTTCTTAATTTTATGAGACATTTTCTAAATAAGAAGAAAATCTTTCTCTTTCCAGCCCTCTATCATTCTAGGTATACTGCATGAATGCATAAATGTATGCATGTGTTTGCAGTGCACATGTAAATGCAAGCACACAAATACTCTTCACTAGACTGGATAAAATAAAAAACAACTCAGCAATGTGTGACTGTGTCCTCCCTCAGAAACAGCTTTTTTGTCTTTGAAGATAACATCTCAACCACAGAAAAAAAGAGACTATTAACATTTAAAGAGGTAGAGCAAGTCATGACCTTAAACTACAACCCTGTGAGCTGCTTTCCTCTCATCCAATCTAAACACACACACAAAAACAGAGCATAAGTGCACACTTGTCCAGATAGTGCCTCAGAACTAAGGGATTCTCTGCAATTAAATTAACGGCCACCCAATTTGAGACGTTTTACGTTTGACCAAGGTAATGTTAATGTAAACTGTTTACAAGGGCCCTTTCATGTTCCTCGTCCTTTCGTTCTGTGCCTTTTCAGTCTACAAACAGGTCCAGGGACTTTCAGTTAACCCCCTTCCCCTCCCCGTATGTTGTACTGTAAAAATTGTCCAAAACCTGTGCTGCACACGAGCCTGAATTCTGTCAGGGGTGATCTTTGCACACATAAACACACTCCCCCAGCCCTCATCCTCCAACATCCTCCTCTGCACCCCTCAGTCCCAGGCCCACCCACCTCCCTCATCACATACTCTGCATACCAGCCATGTTTTAAAGGAAGAAGCCCTCTCCACAGATGTACTCGTGTTGGCTAAAGATGGATGAATGATTAGATGGACGGATGGAAGTAGATAGAGAGGCAGCTTGTCTCTCACAGCTGTTCACACAGGTCCGTTTAATCTAGTGGGGAACAGGCGGGATCAGGGCCGGGCACCACAGATCCTGTCTCAGCTGCCCTGAATGGGAGGTGCCTGGCTGCTGGGGGGATTACCAGGGAGAGCTGGACAGAGAGGGAGGAAAGAGAAGAGTGTTCAGTTCCACTGGGGAATCACTCGTGATACAGGGCTGCATGGTGATCAGGCTGTAGTAATTCTATGAAAGGTGAAACATACTGAATCCGTGCAGACAATTCCAGTGCACCCAGTGGTCCAAGCAAAAAAAGCAAGACTCAAGTGTTTATCCACAAAGTTGTTTAAAACTGGGCCCAAATTATTTCAGGTTTACCTAAAACTTAACATGACCTTGGTCCTGTTACGTAGTCAGGAGTGATTTGAATACATTTTAAATGCCAGGGAGATTACAGTAGAGACAACAATTATGCTTCCACTTGTGGTCAGTCAGTATTTATACACAGACAATGGATTGAGCATTACACACACTCTGACTAAAGACTATGAGGAGCCAAGGGGCTTGGGATCACCAGGGCAACCCCCAGTATGCAAACCAAAGAGATTTTATGCGCACACACACCCCCAACACACACATGCACACACCCCAGAATGCAATGCGAAACAGCTCTATCTATAGTCATGAGCATCACTGACATGGTGACTCACCAGCCGTGAAAACATTCAAATCTACTGTTTATGACCTAGCAGATATGGGACACTTTATGCTCAGTTCCAGTGGTCAATTATTGGCTTGGCCCTTTGGTGAAATAGGCTTCTGTCTGCTGCCGATTGGTTGGATTGATCCAACTGCTGGTGCTGATGGCAACAGAGAGATGCAGCCTGCCAGACTGGCAACTCCCGGGATGTTCATTAGTGTGGTGCTGTCATCATGATGTCACCATTCAATGATGACAATGTTGATGGTAATGCTGCTTTCACACACACACCATGAAATGTTTGTTTTTCACCATGGTGGAGTGAAGCTTTTTGTAAAAGCTGGTCCTGAGACAGTGTGGGTAAATATGCACACAGCAGCTGATTTCTGATGCAGTTGTGCCGTGCTATTTTTTGACAGCAAGCTGCAGGGAAGGTAATTAAAGTAATCAGCATTTATGTGGAGAAGCAGCAAAGCACTGAATGGGAATTCTTTGTTGATGGAACATGCTTTCTCTGCAACACAGCTAATTTGCATATTAATTTGCAGGGTTTTTTGTTGGGTTTTTTTGTCTCTTTAAACTACCTGTGATGGCAAACTGTTAAAGCAATTTAATTTTAAATGACAGAGCATAGTTAGATTAGTGACATTAGACAATGCCTGTAGGAAGCACTTACTTGTGTATTTTTAAATTTTCATTAAATACCACATTTTGCATGTTCCTGCTGATACAGCACTTCTGAGTAAATTGGAAATTTTAATGCAGCATTCACTGTTTGGATCTCTTTTGTATTTGGGTACAGTGCAACAAGCGAAGACAAGAACATTTCACAGATTATCTCTCTCTTATGCTGCTTTGGTTAAAATGTCAGCAAACAGTTGCCTCCTCACACATCAAGAGACAGAATAACATTTGCATTTATTTGGAGTTGTGTATTTGGCCACTTGACAAACTTTGCAAGCAGTGGTAGGAGTGCTAACAAAGTACCACCAACTGTGTTTATCAGAGATTTTTCACCGAAAGCTTCCTGTTGCATTTCAAAACAAAACTGATAAGACCCACAGCGTTTACAGCTAAAACAATTTGCTAAAAGTAATTACAAAAGTGCTTAAACTGCAGCATTTGGTAATTAATCTCTTTATGTTTATCACTGTGAGTGACCCTCTTCCAATTACACACCACTGTTCTTTTCATTTTTAAAATATTAATTTGTGCAGTTTTAAAGTTTCACATTGAACTTGTGTCCTGTTAGTGACTTTGACTGCGGTCTGGCCGCCTCTAACAGCCTCAACTCTCATTCAAGGCATCACTGGCATTCCAGCATGTGTTCCCTAATCTTGTTTTTGGAATTTCCAGTTGTTTCCCTGTCCATCATGTAAATATAGGATGTGGAAAGAATGGAGAACGCTAATAAACGTCCTCAAAAAAGAAAGAAGTCTTCTCCTCTGTGATGAATTTATGTGCTCTTGTAAAATAAATATTGAAGTGCTCTCATGGTACTCTCATGACTATAATTGTAATGACTGTAGTGGAAAAAAAATCTTGCTTTTGTTTATTGTCTGCACTAACAAATGGCCAACCATGAGAGGAAATATTTGTTTTAATGTCTGGTGGTTTTATGTCACCTTACGTTAGATCCTTTTAGCCTCTACCATGTCAGTCAGTCAATCAGTCTGTAGTCTGATGGTCATGAAAGATTACAGTATCAGTTTCCTCAAGAAATATAACACCACATGTACTACAACTGGTTACTTCTAGTGCAAATGAACTTAAGCATTACATTCCTTGATATATTCTGCTCCTCCTAGGTTCTACTCAACCCGGTGATCCACGGGCCACCTCGAACCCCAGCTCACCCTCTTCTTCTCCACACACCCCCAGCGCTCTGGGCAGTGGCAGCTCAGATCCAGTGCTGAACGGAGGCCTGTGCTCCGCAGCTTACTGCAGCTCAGCAGGGGGTAGGTACACCCAGATAGACAGCTACTGCAGAGGCTGAGAATCAATCACCCCACAGGGAGCTGAGTGAAAGCCATAATGAGATAGTGAGCAGATGTCATCCTGCAGTAGTTGGGAACAATGGCCAGCACTTTATGGTCCCACTGCTGCTGCAGCTGCAGCTGCAGCTGGATGTAGGAAAATGTTCAGCATGTGTTGTTATGTCACAAAGTACTATTATGTAAAATGCTCCTGATGCAAACTTTTTTGTTTTTGTTTTTGATGGCTGAAGACATGAATCTAATACAAAACTTATTACAGGATCATGTATTTGTCACCTTGCAATCAGGATGAATTGATCATTTGTTTCACTTTATTCACTCAGT
Organism: Naso thynnoides; assembly: GCA_029783665.1. Taxonomy (NCBI): domain Eukaryota; kingdom Metazoa; phylum Chordata; class Actinopteri; order Acanthuriformes; family Acanthuridae; genus Naso; species Naso thynnoides. The sequence continues at coordinate 27,715,378 of JAQLOL010000019.1, read as the reverse complement.
GGATGTAAATAATATGTTAGTTAATTTCTTTTTTAGTAAAGGGAAATATTTATCTTGAATGTACTAGATTGTTCTGAAATACAGTGAAAATGATATTGGTGAAATATATACATCACTGACTACAAACAGCTTAAGGTTAACAAAGGAAGTACCTAACGTGGCAGGGCGACGTCAGGTTCAGTTGCGAATGAGTTCTCATTATAGTAAAGACTGATTATGTAATGCCATAAGACCATTCTCATAATTTGATTTGCAACAACTTTTATAGCTGCATCAATCTTAGCTACGCTTATCTACACACTTCTTTTAAGTGTATTTCTGTAATAGATGTAGCTGCATGGATAGCAATGGAGAAAAATGTCCAAATTATTAAGGGCCAGTGTCCACATAGCATTTTTCTCGATGAGGAGAGATTGTCTGCAGGAGCAGGAGGCTGCCAGGAGAAAAAGCGCAGCACGATAATGAAGTTTTATATCAGTCAATATCGATAATTGATCATGTAAGTTGTGACTCATGACTTCTTGTGCATTCTAAGGTGTAGGAGCTGCTAAGGTGATAAAATATGAAAACATCCAAATATATTTGACCAAATACCTCAATACTGAGACAGAATTGGTGATTTCACAAAAATATTAACCCAGTGGCATTTTTTGATAAATAATCATCAGTAATGTGGATAAGTGAGTAAAGATAAATAAAAGAACAAAAAGAGCGGTCTGGTAGGTTCTGAAAGTCAACCACTTTAATGTAATAAAGCCTTTTAGAGAGAACATTTACGCCATATCACACTATAATGAAATTCAAAATCTGTCATGTTGCCCAGCCCCACGCAGTGTCTTTTTACCAAGTGCTCTGACTTTTTTTGCGGCCCCTGAGCGCTTCCACTTGAAAATTTTGCAACTTTTCAGAAAGGCGCTGGTGACATCACTGGCACTTTTTACCTCCAGCCTATCATAATGACATCGTCCTTACTCTGTGTCTGATTGCTGGAGCCATGATCGCAGGGCCATCATTGTTATTATCAGGCTCATCATTCATTCAAAGTTTGAGGGAAAGGATCCTCCTTTTAATGCACATAGTAAAAAAAATTAAATTAAATTAAAACAGACATCAAATTGTAAGAGCATCATATGGAGGCCATTGTCAAGATATTGTTGTCATGGAGACAAGATGCATGTGCAGTGTTTTTATTCTCTTAGTGCTCAAAAGCTTCATCTCAGCACTCTCAAGTGTTCCGCCAGCGCTTTTCTGCCTTAAAACAAAATAAATAATAATTAAAAAGGCAAGTGGACACGGGACCTTATGCACTGACAAGTCTTTGACTGTTTGCTTCTAGGAATAAAAGGAAAAGTATAATCTATCAGGTTTAAATGTATTTGGCTAATTTATTTCTCACACATTTCCTGTTTTTGTCATTTCATGTCAATTTCATTATAGGAACAACCCCAAATTCACCAGTCAGCCTCCCTAAGTCACCCACGTTCCCATCAGGCCGTGGGCCTTGGTCTGATGAGTGCTCTATCTGTTACGAGAACACGGTGGACACGGTCATCTACGCCTGCGGACACATGTGTCTTTGCTACACCTGTGGCCTCAAACTCAAGAAGATGTCCAACGCCTGCTGTCCCATCTGCAGGAGACAGATCAAAGACATTATCAAGACCTACCGGAGCACGTAAGGGGACAGATGACCTCCCTAAGAACAGTAAAATCCCAGAGTCAGGGAAATAAATGTCTAAGTTCAGGGAATAATGAACTCCGGTACATTCATTTAATATTTTCATACAGTTATTGATGGTCGGTTCTCTCACATGACCTTTTCCAAAGCAAGTACTGCTTCACTTGGAGGGTCTCTATCACTTTAGAGTCGCTGTCACAGCCTCATTGCAGAGGCGGGAATTGAAGAGGAAGGGGTTTCAAAAGAGAACTTAATTCTTAGCTGAAGATTGTTCACCCTCTCTGAGGATTTTGAGACTTTGAAGGAGAGAAACTGAACCAATTCCACAATTCTTTCATTTCTGGAGCCATGTAAGATTTAGGGACTATCACCCATTTGCGCCAAAGCAAATGAGTGACTTTGGGGCTGAATGTCTTGTTAATAGATCTCTTAGCGAATGAGTGAAGCTCTGAAAAATACATCACACTGCAGCAGGTAATTATCTCAGTATGTCACAACTTGTGTCTGTGTGTTACTGAGCATTGGAAAACAGAAATCAGTCTGGCAGCGTAATGATGAAATTGGTAGATTTTCGTAATTGTCGTGGTGATTATCAGTGAGTGGTGTGCTTAGAGATGCAAGGCGGTGCTGAGTATATAAAGTAGGATTGTAACACCTCTTGTACTTGTATAATCCTTATGTACCTGTATGGTAGTTCTATTGCAAACGTTGGTGGTAGCTATGTTGTTGTGCTAGCTAGCTGCTTGCTCTGCAATGTGGTATGTTGCACTGAAATCAGCATTGCCCTCTCAGAAATGCCCCCTTAGTGACAGAGAGGATGAAAGACATTTATCAGTTCTACCAACCGACAAACCTGAGTTAAGCAAACTCAGCAGCTCTGATTTTGTGAAAAGAAACAGGACGTGGAAAAAAACAATAATTTGGATTCTCCTCAGGGCCAGTGGTCTTTTCTAAGAAGACCCCAAACAAACCCCCCAAACTTTAGCTACAGCCATGCCTAATACACTGTGAGCCTCCGTGATTAGTTGACAGGACTGAAATAGTTCCCATAGTCTCACACACACAGACCAAGCTTCACTCGTCATGCGTCTGTGTCTGTTGGGCCATGATCATTGTTCTACAATTGAAAAACTGTTTGGCTCTTTCGGTTTTCTTTAACCCAGTTACAATATTACAATATACGCAAAGCCCAAGATAGAGCACTGCTTCTGCAAAAATGTTAGGGAAACTCCTACTTGCACATTTGCAAGTAAGGAGACGAATTCTGGCAGTAAAATGCCTAAATATCTTCGAAATAAAAGTGCAAGCTGCCCAAACAACAGCTCACATAAGAAGAACCATCAAAACTAACCATTTTGAGTGTTGCTAGGTCAGGCAATGGGGACTGACATACAGATAGCGGAAGCAAAGGAGGATGGCCAATGGCAGGTTAATGCCAAGAGCCTGCTTCCTGTGAGTCAAACATGGTTCCCATAACAACACATTAAGTCAAAGGATTGTTGCCATGGTTTCAGAAGCCGCCACAGATACGACACAGCCTCCTGCCTTAACCCACAGAGGGTTCATTTGTTACATGCGGATGTATCACATTCTTTGTTTTCTGCCATTTTCCAAAACCCCTCATTAATTACCAAATAATGCTAATGTGTGGCACAAAATGATCACTCAGAGGAGAAAAAGCACAGAAATTAGCACAGAGTTATTTTTGTATCAGGATATCCATGTAAATTCACAAATTTCCAATATTCAATTATTCAAATATTTAATATTTTAATGTTACAGGCCTTTCACCAGCAGCAAAGATCCTTTACAGAAATCATCTTAGAGGCAGGGTTATGAAAAAAGATTAAATCTTGAAAATTTGTATGATTCTTAATCCCTTATTTCAGTATTAAATGTCTTGATACATCCCACCCCTGAAAATTCAGCTGTAAATACATCAACTCAGCAGTAAGCCATAGCTGATTACAGGACATCATTTGAAGCTGAGAGGCTGCTTTTAGAAAATGAAATTGTACTTCATTTTGTAGATAATCAACAAAAGGGGGCTCAAACCTATGCTGCTATGGCATTTGCCAGCTGTCCTTTCTTGGCAAATGCTGACAGTGATGTTTCACACATCTCTCCTCCCCCGTTACAGTTTGATTTCGCTACTGCTTGAAGTGTTAATTCACATTTGAATGTTAACTTATGTATTTAGAGAGAAAAAATATTGCTATTTGTGTGTTTGAATTTAAAAAAAACTAAGAAAAAGTTTTGTCTGTTTTTTGTTTTGTTTTTTTGTTTGTTTTGATTTTGATCATGATTTAAAGATTTGTTTTCCTGTACATCCAAATCCATGAGAATCTAAATTTATTCTTGTTTTCTAATAGTGAGAATATAGAGGGTTGCTTGTACCTTGCCGCAATAAGAGATGCAGTGCACAATCAAAACCTCATTGCTTTGGGGTGCAAGATATAGACTCTTGGTTTTATTACAACCTGACTTTCAGGTGTTCTTTTTTGTAATTTATCTTCTTGTGTGTGTGCCCATGTTAGGGAGCCCTACTACCCATTCTGGTTTTATAGTTCTTATCAATTCATAGTCTGAAAGCCATCATTGTATGGTTATGATAAATGTCACTTTATAAAGCTACTGATTGTAATCCTGTAAACGTAGGCCAGCGTTGCTCTCTGAGACTCCAACTCCGACCAAATCAAGGAGAAAAAAAAAAACTTTTTTAAAATCGTTTTAATACATAATTTAAATGTAATTCCCTTGGTGCAAAACCCTTTCTTCAGTTCGGGCTTTTTTTCACCATTACACCCATCTGTTTTTGGACCACATTTATTTAGAAGCACAAAGGCCAGGTCATATGAAGCTGAACCCCTTCTGACTTTTCTCATCCATTAATTATTCTGTACACAACCAAATAAAAGGATGTATTGCCATCTTTAATTTTGATCTCATTTTTGCATCCAGATTACACAGGCTCCTTGAATGTTACTGATCCTGTAATGTATTATTTATTTGTCCATCAATGAGATGTGAACTAATCCCTCCAAACCTGCTTTTCTCGTGTGTTTACTTTCTTCTACTTTGCCACTATATGAGATTCTTTCTCGAGCTCTTAGTGCTTTCTGTCATGCATGAGCAATCTGTTCACTCTGCGTGAACACCGGGACCAACAGTAGATGAGAATCAGAATGGAACGCTGTTAGTGTTCATGTAGACTGGAATCACTGGCTAGTTATATTGTACATGTTTATGTCGATTGTTGTGACTCAGCAGCTGAAGTACTTTACAAACCTGTATTTTTTGCTTTCTTTTTCATTTGAAACAAGAAGTGTTTGTGAGCTCTGTCCAGTGGGAGTTGGATGATTGTGATTAATAAACTTTCCAGATGTATTTGAGCAAAAATGGTGTCATGTTTGAATCAACTTTTTTCACAAGTGCCTGGTAATACATTTTCTTTTTCTTTCATGAAAAGAAAAGAAAACACAAGAAAACAGTTTTCTGAAATATGAGACATTATTTGTTAGTTTTATATCTTAAACCCACAATGTGTAATTTGTGCTGCTTCCATTAAATCAATGAAAACAAAAGATGTAGTTTGATAATGATGTAAAATAGTGTTGGATGAGGGGATTTATTTATTTTATTTAGAAACAGCAAATGAAAATCTAACACAAGACAGTTAAGTTTAGGGTAATACATCAAAGTTTTATCAGATAATGTTTGGTCATGTTTGCCTTTCCCTTTCCTACGTTTCTCTTTCTGGTGTTACCACTGACAGGCAACAAAATGAAACTTTGTATAAAACGTCAGATTTCTCTTAGTTTGGACATCGGCAGACAAATTTAAGATCATAAGTGCACAACCAACACACAAATATAAAGCAAATATATTGTTATTTTTAGATACATTATTGTGGAGACTTCACAAATTAGAAGTGTAAAGAAACATTCACATCATCTTGGCCACTTGGGGGCAGCACAACATGATGGTGACTTATGGGCCAATCACACTGAGAAGCGTCGCCAGCAAAACCACCTTGTCCTCTGATACAGTGCGCTTATAGGGCGCTCCATTTCTGCCTCTGCCGGACGCATTTTTCTAGCGTTTTTTTTAGGCACGCATAGAAGTTAAAATAATTTAAACTTTTCAGCTGCTTTCATCTCAGAATCCAAAGACAAAAAGCATTGATGGGGACAGTCTTTCTTTGACATGGAAACCAGAAATATCTGCGACAATCTCACTTCATCTGGAATTCCTGAGAGCACTGGAAAAACTGTTGTAAACTTTCAAAAATACAAACTTCCCTCTTTCCATAAAATTTCCAGGAAAACGAAAATTTTTTTTTTAAAGAGTAGATGTTTAAAGAGAAAGAAAAAGACTTTCTGTATCAATCAAAAATATTAATCAATGTGAATTTAAGTGAATGTAGCGGGTTTGCTTTTAAGTGGTCCATAGAAACTTAATAACATTCTTAGATTAAACTTTGGTTACTTACAATAAATAAAGTCATAGGATTTTGTCATATATGGTATCTCAAATATGACCTGTCTCTTAATGGGCAGCAGATTTACTTATTATGACAAAATATTCACCACTCAAGGTTCATTTACTTTTTCAGGAACCTTTAACTGTATAACCTAGCCTTCATCAGCAGTTCAAGTTTGCAGATGTTATCATGGAACTGTATTCAATCGTTCATTTTCCATACACATTTGTACTTTGCAGGGTCTTGGGGAGCTTGAGCCACTCCCAGCTCACATTGGGCAAGATGCACTTGTTCAGAGTTGCCCGCCTGGACAAGTTGAGGGTTCATCACACGGTTGACATATATGGGACAAACAACCATTGATGCTCACGTTCACACCTACAGGCAAATTAAAGTCACAAAATAACCTAGCCTGCATGTCTTTGGACTGTGGGAGAAAGCTGGAGTACCCAAAAGGAACCCATGCAGACACGGGGAGAACATGAAAACTCCACATGTATAGGCTGGAATTTTTAATGTGAGGCAACAGTGCTGGCCACTGTACCACCGTTCCCCCCTCGAGGATCTCTAGAAAATCAAGATTTCACTTTCTTTTGGCGCTCTTTTGACTTGTCGCCCATGTTGGCTGAACTGTCATGCTCAGCTAAAAATACCTTAATTTTCAAAAGTAGTGTTTGTTGTGTGACTCTTGCATTAATGCACTATAAAGTGGTTTCTATTTGCCCATTCGCTCAGTCAATATACGGTATAATTGCACCTGTGACTTTGTGTAACTATAGCATGTTTGCTTCAGATATTGCTTCCACTTCACAGAATGTTTCATGTTCTCTCCTCTCTGGTATAATATTTGTCATCTCAATGGAGTGTTAATGGTGTTTATGTGCACTTGACCTTTGGAAGACCTAAAGAACCTGACATGTGATGGCACACGACACAGATGCAGGCGGCTGTGCTGTTTGAAGTGCGGCTGAAACACAATGCTAAGACCCTCTGTTACATCATATGCTGTGGCCTCTGTCCCAGCCACAGCTGCTGGGGGGCTTCACTGTGACAGGTAGGGGATCAGGAGAGGAGTGGAAATACTCACGCCCTACTTTGAAACTTAAACTGTAGATGTGCTGCCACTAAAATGACGGCACTATAGATTCACGAAGAACTCCATCCAGATGTCTCTCAGCGCTTTCTGATATCTTTCTGTCTGTGTCTGCAAGAGATGACTCATGACATCTCCATGTAAAAGAGCTGACTGAATTAGTTATAATCACAAGAGAAGAATAAAAAGTGTACCTAATACTAGTCATTGTTCAGCTGAGCATTCATAACCCCACAGAAACCATCATCCTTCAATGTTCACACCCAATATTATTAGTTAGGCTGTATAAAAAGGACTGATCATAATTGAATTTCATTCAAGACCGAATGTCAATGTACATATTGAGTGTGTAATGTGCAGGTCTATTCACATGGAAATCTGTCTGTGCTCACTGTCTGTCCTGTCAACACTGACGCTGTCTGGAGGAGGGTTTGAAGCAAGCCTGGCTCAAGAGAGCCATCTAGTGGCAACACATTGCTGTGGTCACATGTTAACACATGGAGGATTTCATTCACCATAATTACTTCAGGTACAAAAGTTCAATTACCTGTTTGACAAAAATGGCTCGGATTTAAAATCCAACCCATTAAAGCAACACTGATGAATATTTTTATGTTAACAAAGAGTGAGCGTGGGAGGCGGCACTTGTAGTGTCAAACCCACACAACCAGACTTTGCAGTTTCCACTGTTTCACTGAGCGTTTTAGCATTTTTTATCTGATCGTTTGGGTTCTGCAGAAAACAGCTTTACTGTTCTGGTTAACTCTCATTGCTTTTGTCATTGTTTCCAGCTGTTTTCTGCCAAACTGCTCTAAAAAAAAAAAAACACTGTATACTACCTGCAGCATAAAAAGCAAAGAGCTAGATACAGTAGGACCAAAAAAAAAAGCTAAGTAGCTAAAAGGAGGGTGAAAATTGAACTCAGAAACAAACCACATGAATGCTAATGTAGCCGTGTTGGCTATTATTTGTCATAAAATCTTTATGCAATTATATATATTATATATTTCAAAGTCAGAATGTTACGCATAAATCTCATCATTTACAAAATGCAGTGAAATATGTCATCTGGTTCAACGCATTCTTGGTCAACAGAGTCTAAATGCAGCTTGACCAGCTGCATCACCCCTGAAAACCGGCATTTTCCTTAAAGAGGTGAAGATTGGTGGTGCATCTACAGGACAAAGGTGTAAGCATAAATTTCTTGTAACTCGGGACACAAGTAATAAATCTTTTCACACACGTTTGGATACAGGAGAGCAAAAATTTCTCAACTCTCCTCTTTAGTGGGAAACTGGGGCTCCGAGGGCTCATTCGTCTTCATTCATCGCTCTCAATCGTCTCTCACTTTTCTCTCATAAGTCATACCTCGCTATATATATAACCAGCCACATTGTTCTGCTCCTCCACATCTAAACTAACCTAATCTGGCTTTCACAATAAGGCGAATAGAGATAAATGTCTCAATCTGTAACATTACTGTCACATCCTATCTTGCTATTTGCCAGCCGGATTGGGTTTGTCCTTTCCTTATCTGCAGCAGCACATGTGACTAGAGGTGTGAGACAAATCAAAAGGAGACTGTCTATAACAACAAAGATAATACATTTAATATTGTTTCTCTTTTGGGCAATGCGAGATACAATGTAAACATGTACAAGATACAAAAAAAAAACAAAAACAAAAACAAGAAACAGTAGATAAGAAAATGCCCCGTTTTCAAAAGGAATGCTCATGTGCACAACATTTCCAATCAGAGAGGAATCTGAACAGTATTTGCTTTCATTGTATTTCGTCCCGGTGCACTGGTGTACAGTGTGATGATGCTTTGATCAGATAAGAGTGAGGCTTTGTCACCATGTGTGAATTGGTGGGGAGATGACTCACTGTTGGATGATTCACTGACATTTACAGCGGAATAAGCCTCCTTATGGCATTTCTTTTGAAAACAAGGTGTTTGCAAGAGTTAAACACAATTTGCATAACAACAATGGTATTAAAAACAAAAAAAGAAAAGAAAGGAATAGCACCTCCTTTGGTCCAACTCAAGGCCTGTAGTAGTTGTTGTGTTTGTAGCGTGGTTGACGTGCTGGTAACAAATTGTTTTTGTCTAAACTTACAGATCAAGAGCTTGATGGTGTCAGGCTGCTGAGTATTTTTTGGCACACTGCTATCCACAGCAGGGTGGTAACAAATTCTATTCTATATATGCAACACTGAAGCTAAAAAACAGGCTGCACCTCCCCATCAATCTACCTCAGCTGAAATAAACATCAATAACTTCTGACAGCTCACTTCCACCTCAAAAATCGTGGCTGAGCTGCAACCGGCATCACAGGCTCCCACGCAGAATGGCAGCAGCCGCACTGTTCTTGATAAGAAAGCTGTTAGCACTTGAATATCATCAGACTGGTTAAGGTTAATTAAGACACACTGTTGTGCTAATTAGTAACAGGGATTCAAACAGAGACAAAGAAAAGTGCCACAGAGACACAGCGGCATGCCTCGTTCCTCGACACAGCCTCTTCTCTGGAGCTGGGAGACGGCTCCCACTGATGCCCGCTGGCGCGTCAAACAACTGTGATTGTGTGAGGAAGTTTTCAGAATAACACAAATAATCAGCATTCCATGATTCACAAGCTTGGGTTTTTTTGTGTGTGTTTCACACAAACTGCTTGATAAAAAGCCCCGCAGCCTTGCTTGTTCTTTTCTTTCTTCTCTCACACTCAAACAAAAACTAGGTATTAATTAAAAAAAAAACTTACAAAATCATCCCCATAAATACCTCCCACACACGTACGTCAACTTTCTTATCTAACCTACCCCTCCTTCTATCAAACGACTGCTTTTATTAACTCAGACATCACTCCATTCCAGAGCTGGGTTTCCTTTTTTTTAATTTATTTGATAATGAATTAAAGCCTGTTTCATTAGATGCGGATAAACCCTTCAAATACTCTGGGCTAAACTTTGAAAACATTCAATTATTTTCCCAGCAAAAGCTCAGAAGAATATGGCAAAAACGAGACAGAAAATCCTCTATTTTTGTCTAATACCTAAAACTTTCTCCTCACCCAGCTCGACTCTCACACCCTGAGGGCTACATAAGATCTGAGGACACTGACACTAAAAGAAGCTGAAATCAGATGCAGGATCAGTTTTGAAAGTTATTTTATGGACAGAGACTGAGAGAAGCTGCTGCTGCTGCTGCTGCTGCTGCCGCAGTGTGAACTCAACTGTCTCTCAATGATTTACAGAATCTTGTGAGATGGCTCCTAAACCACCAAGTGCTGCAATTAAAACATTGTTTGGACTAATGAGATTTCACAGCTCAGTTTCGGAAGTGGAGAACTCATTAGGTCTGGGGGTTTTTTAGAGGGTGGGTAGAAGAAGTTGGATAAAATGGGCTCCCTGTTGGAAGGAACTATGTTTCATAGAGTGTAAACAGTGCCCACTAGCCTTTCATCTCCCTTCTATCAAAGCAGAGCTCCTCTCACCTCACTCTCGCCTTGTCTCTTAAAATCCACTATCTGATCCATCTTGTGTCTCCCTACATCCTGCTCTTGCACATCTCCTTCTTGACCTCCAAATTCTCTTCACCTGAGCTCACCTGCAACAATCCATCTCATCATGCAAAAACACACACGCACACACACAAACAACCCTTCACCCCCCTCCAAGATATCTCAATCATTTCACCAGGAATAACCAGCTCGGCTGTGTCAAGGAAGGAAGAGATGGAAATGCACGCACACAGGGAAGAATGAGAACTGTGGAGCAGAAAGGAAGTACAGCCAGGAGGAACTCGCTATGGCAGCAGCGAGTGCTTAGGATAACGGCGCTTAAGGTGCTTCACGCTTCAGAGATGCTGTCCATTTGTTAAAATAAAAAGAGCGAGGAATAACACAGGGTGCCGGCATAGCAGAGCTGTCTCACTCGGCTAAGCCGGGAAACTGTATTTCCCCTGGCATGACTGACTCCTCATCATCATTGAGTGTGTTGGCAGGTGTGCATACACTAAGTTGTGCAGACAGAATGGAAAAATATTACCTATGCCGTTTCCATTTCCATTCTGCCGTGTGGATGCATGCAGGTTTAAGAATGGTGTTGCTGAGATAGGCTGAACTGATAGAGGCCAGACTCATAAATTAGCCTGTAACTTAAATACAGTCAGACATTTTAGGAAATAAACTCAATAACTTTCTTGATGAGAGTTAGAGAGGAGGATTAACACCAACCTGTAAAGCTAACACCAGGGGCTAGTTAGCTTGGCTTAGCATAAAAACTGGAAACAAACAAGTTAGTGACCTTCAGGGTTGTTGAAAAATTACTAAACTTTTGACAGAGCCAGGCTAACTGCTATTCATGCTAAGCTGAGCATCTCCTGGCTTTAATTTTATATTTAAAGTCTTCATGAGACATGTTTCAGAAAATATAAAATTACTCTGGTTTGATTAGTTATCACTGTCAGGAATGTTGCTTCAACAAAAAGGCTTTTAAAGTAAAAAATCCACTTTTTATGCTAAGCTAACCTAAACCAAATGGCTTTAGATGCCCTTCATACACACGTCAAAACATATAAATTTGCTCCGCTTTCAATAGCAGTTTGTGTGATATAAATTTCAACCAAATAAAATGCAAACAACCTCTCCTCTCCAAGTTTCAGCTGAGCAGACAGAAACCTTCCACTCACAGCAGATAGATGCGAGAACATACGTAATTCTGCACAGTAATGCTCAAACATCCAAGTGAGGTTACACCAGTAGAGGTGGGGGACTTTTAACGACATCATGAGAGTGGTATTGATCTTGTCATCTAACTCTTGGCAAGAGAGCAAATCAGGGTATTTCCCAATAGCCTATTCCTTTAAGGTGGATCACACCACTTACTATTTATGGACACAGCCCCCCCCCCAGCAAAACAGGCAACTCTGTGTACTGGCCTGTACACACAAGTCTTTAGCACAATGACGTATTCACCTCCAGCACATCAATAAGGCCTGCCCAGGGCTCTGCAAAGAGAAAAATAAAGGTTTTTCTATTTTTGGCGTACATCACAGAAGTTGATGGATTGAACTGAAATGGCCTGGAGGAAAGCTCATCTCCACGCTCTCTTGTTTACCGCTGAGACTCTCACGCTGATGTCTCCTTGTCTGCAAGCACTTACAGTTCCAAATATTACTTCTGCCACGGTGATTGGTGGGTTTTGACAAAGGTTGATTTGACAACGGTGGGGTTATTGTCAAGAGAGGCATCCGTGTAGGTGCTGAGAGGACACACTCCAGAGGGGGAAAAAACAGAAGAAGAAGAGAAAACAACAGCAACACAAAACAAGAAACTATCAAAATTCCATTCAGGCACAAATGTGACAGCTCAGAGCAGGACCACTACGGCCCCTGATGATGGGCTCATGACTCTCCATCTGTGAAGAAGACCCCAGATGGCTGTATATTGTCAATACAGAGTGGGTCAGCGGGTTTCTGCCATGCCTTTCACAAAGGAGCAAAGGTTTTCATGATAGTTATTACAAAAGTCCATTGCGTAAGGACTACAATGAGATGTCACATACGACTGCTTTGGTCCAATGAGTTTTCCAATGCTTTCAGGGCCTTTCACCTCTGCTCTTTTAGACAGACTTATAATCATACATGAAAAGATGGTAAAAGCTCATGACTGGCAGTTGGACTGGGAATATCTACTCTCCACAGATCTAACAGAATTGTTCATGTTTTTCAAGATGTGATATTTTTCTTCTTGTTGAAGCATGATGTGCTTCTATTGCACATTTCCTCGCGAGTATACATGTTTCAGATTTTGACAAAAAGGGCTAAAAAGTGAAATAAGAAAAAGTAAAAGTATGAATGAAGACAGATGCTGCACGACTAAATATACGCTTGACACAGAACGATTCCCTTGCTACTTCAGCCAAGTAAATTCAGAACCAAAGCAATATGCAATAATATTATGTGCTGAAGCGAAATGTAAAAAGTGATTCAACACATTTACATAATGCCTTCGTCTGGATGGGAAGGGGCTTTATTGCCTGACAGAAAATATTAACATTTTAATGTTTAATTTCATAATTAAAGATCCTTATATGATTTTGAATAAGTAAAGGATGTTGTATTTGAATTTTTGGTAACTGTTGAGTCAGCATTTTGATTAATCATGTTAGTGAAGTCCAATTTATGTAATAATGATAATCTGTCTAATGCTATACAGTAATATGTTGAACAGGAAATTGGGTGATTGTCAAATTGTAATAAGATATAATACTATTCAAAATAAATATACTTAAAATCAGGCATTATGTAAAGCACAATAAAGACGAAGGAAGTGCCCATGATTTGCTAAAGTTGCAGCACACAGCATAGAGAAAAAAACGGAACTTTTTTTAGATGTTCAAAAAAATAAATTATTGCCCAATATTAAACACATATTACAAAAATATTTTTAGCTGCACTGAGATTTTAAAAAAGAAAAGGAAAGAAATTATGTTTCTGTACAATTCTTGGTGTCACTGACCAGCAGTGCATTTCTTATTGCACTGAGGTAGGACAGCTGGCAAGTCTTGTGGATTGGATAAAAATCATGCTGCAGTACCTTTGATCTCCCACAGGAGGTCTCTATTTGTCCAATTTTACTCAAACTTTGGCATGACCAACGTCATGGAGAGAACTCATGAGAGTTCGACCTTTCATTTGAGGGGAATAAAAAAAAAGAAAAAAAAGATTAAATAATTTAAAAAATGTATTCAATAAATAATATGCTGAGTATTTACTGCATCTTTACATTAATGCACTGTAAAAACAGGCTTAAAGTGCACTAATTTACAAAACAGAACCACTTCGTTCCTCATTATTGTCACTGTGTGATCACAGAGTAACAAGTTCACAAACGAAAAACAAATATGGTTTTGCTAAAATAGATAACTGCAATCTAGCAGGTACTGTACTTTGTTTAATAATATGATACTGTCCAGCAGAAACATAATGAAAACATAGTGTTCAGCCTCCTACAGAGAGCTCACACTTGTTAGAAAATGTATTTCAGCAGTCTTGAACATCAGCCATTTGAATTTTGAAAGTTGGATTTTAGCTCAAAATTTTTAATTCTTACACATCAATGCATTAGGGCAAAGCTATTTTCAACTTCATATTTTCAAGTGATAACTTATTTACACAATCTAATGATGTAGAATATGAACCCTAACTGTTATTTGGGAGATATGAAAAAATACTTGAACTCTTTAACGGGTTAATATATTTTGTAGCCTCCCATTTAATGTCAGTACAGCTATATTAAAATTTACTTGTTTATGTCTTGTTTCATAGATCTAAAACTTCAAGAACATTTATCAAGTGCTTCCAGATAGTGATAGGAAAACTTTTTTAAAAATTCAAATCTGTGTTTCAGGCATTTAGTTGAATACACGATATTACTTGTACTATGAATAAATAGCAACATCACAAAAAACTCTCTTTGGTTTGATCACATTTTGGGCTAGATGCTGTGCAAATATGTCCCCGGGATTCAATTATTTCATTGCATTTCCAGTATTTATTTAATACATCTCCACAACAGCGGTATTATTATATGTCTACCAAAAGAAATATATACATAATCAATTGTTCCTGGAACTACAGTAGGCCTAAACCCTTGTAAACTAATTGCTTCCATCTCCTGAGGTTATTTACTCAGATAAGAGATGATTTTATTCTGGAGAGCACTGAAGTAACAAGCTGTTCCTATGATTTCCCAGGAAACTAACATATCACACTGCTATTTTCAAGTTTAACAGGTATTTATACATTGGTCATCCCAGATAGTTAATCTGTGATTTAAAAACATAAGTGTTAGCATACTTTTCGGGGGCTTGAGAATCTAGAACAAATCTACAATTATGGCAATCTACCAGATGTGAGCATCTACTGAGTATTTTGCCATTGTCAGATAGTATGCGACATGAGGCAGGAGCTTTCACTTCCAATTCTAGGCTTTTGGTGGAAAAAGATGTCACAAGAAAGCAGAAATAATTCTCTATGGAAGACTAGCATCAACACAAGATCTTATCACACGAACAATGAAATTAAATAAAAACATTGATACCAAGAATAAAATGCATTACTTTCTTTGATGGCTTGGTGTCTTATAACAACTAAATTCTCTGGTGACTTTAGTTTTTTAAAACAGCTTTTTTTTTCTTCTTCTTTAATCAATGTTGGACCAATGAGAGCACTTAAGATAAAAAAAAATTTGCACTTAGTTTGCACTTCATAGTGGAGCTCTTAATTGGTTATGGAAATAATTGCGGTGGTGTTGATAGGCCTATGGCACTGTTAAACGGTTTGGTTGACTTAGAGTTATGCCATTTAGGATTTTTTTTCAAACCTTCATTTAGATGAACAAATATAAAAGGCACTTATCAGCCATCATAGTCAGTGATGGGCAGGAATAAGCATAAGCCATTACCCTGCTCAACTTCTGTGTACATGATGCAAACCTCTTTAAGAGGTTATCATTTCCATTCATACCATTTTTTCTCTCAAAGACACTGTCCTACTCAAATTTCCTCATTCAAGGGTGTCCAATCCCATGTTTCTGTCATTCCCGAACAAAATACTAAAAATCTTTACACTCCTCTTCAAATATGTTTTTAGTAAACCAGCACTAAAAGTGTCTCTCCTTATCAGATTAAAACATCTTCTTTTTTTTTTTTCTTCACACAGTCTTCTCATAAATGTACATTTTCAAGGACATATTGCTTTGGGAGGATTGTGGGTAGAATTTGTGCCACCCACGTCCTTGAAGACATCAATGGAGGGGGATGGTGGATTTATTTTTTTCGCTCTAAGTAGTTGGAGGGGACCCAGCCCTTGCGGGGAAGCAGGCTGTCCTGCACCTGGCAGTACCACCATCCATTGGGGTTTCTCTCCAAAACTTCCAGACAAGTGCCCTCGGTGAAACCCATAGTTTCCTCATCACCACGATAGTCAGCGATGGACACGTACACATCCCTGCCAAGGTTGTTGTGGATCAGCTGGCTCTTCTCTATTGGTTTAGGCCGCACTGTGGACACAGGGATGCCGTTTCGTTGGTTAGCCCTGCTAAGGGCATCTTGGACATTGCTTGTGCTGAAAGAGGTCCCCGAGGACCCCAGGCTGGAGCGCTCAGCTGGCCTTGTCTGACTTTCAACAACTACATGTGGCCGCACGGTGCTAAAGGAGGCATTTCGGCGTACACCAAGAGTGGCAGATCCAGAGCCATAATGATCACTTCTGCCAAGGGAGTCATTTCGCCTCAGGGACCCTGTCATGTAGTGTGCATCCTTAGCAGGCTGCGTTGTGGTCACAAATACAGACTGAGGCCTCACAGCCACCTGGCGTACCCCATTCCTTATCCGAACACCTCCATTAACCATTCCAGATGGCTTTGAGAAGCCACCTGGAGGCTTCGAAGGAATCGGTGGGGTGTTCCTTCTCAAGCCTTGATGCTGCTGGCTCAGACCCTGAATATTGATGTTATTGAGGGCCAAAACATGCTGTTCATTTTTCTCCAGGCTGTTGGACTTACTCCCACCACTCCCGTGTCCATCTGATTCCGACCCACCTGCATCAACCACTTGTCTGACAGGTTCCAGGTAGTATGAGGGAGCCCAGCCCTCCTCAGATCCCCAACGGATGTACCACCAACCGCTCTCCTGTTTCTCCAGGACCTCAACCTCCACCCCAGCTGGAAAGCTGATCTCGGAGTCCTGCACCTTCTTATAGGCATCGAGGGAGCGGTAAAGACTGGGGCCTTCCACATCAGAATCACCACGGCTTCCTTTGGAGTAAACAGAAGAAAGATCTGAGGTACTGCGTGAACACATCGAGTCCTCTGAAGAGATAACAGAGGCTGTTTCCGAATCATCCCCACGAGTAGGTTTAAGGCCATGTCGAAACTGACTTGTGGGCCTAAGCTGTCGTCTCAGAGAGCTGATATCCATCCTCTCAGGACTCTGAGGCTCTGATTTGGTCAGGAGCGGTTTAGGTCTGACAGAAGGCTTGGGTCTGGTAGAGGGGCTTTGGCCTATTCTCTGCTCCACATCCCGGCTGAAAGCTGCACCTTTTTTGGAGCCTCTTGTCAATTCATCTGATGAAGAGTGGGGGCTGTTGTCCTGCGACCTAAAGCTGATATCTATGTGTCTGCCCAAGGTCTGGCTTCTCCGGTTCATCTCTGGCGTCATGGTCTTCATGGGCCTACTAGCTAAAGGTGAGGATCCAGAGGGTTTGCGTGGGACTGTGGAGGAATGGTAGCTCCTTGGGGAATTTGGCTCACTGGAGCCTTTGACTGAAGTTCCGTCAATGACACTGCTTTTCCTGAAGCCATCGTTCTCATAAATACACTCCTCTTTCGCAACCTCCTCTACAGACCTGAAGGAAGACCTTCGATGAGTGAACACAGGTGATGACTTGCAGACAGGAGGAGAGGCCTTGCAGGAAGGAGGGGAGTTGCGATACTTGTCGCTGACTACACTGCTGATTTTCGCATCCAGGGTGCGCTCATCCTTCAGGGAATCTGTGTCTGATTCACCTTCACATCCTATTGCAGGTACATCATATTCAGGTTCCTCATATACAGGCCTGCTTGGTGGCTCTAAGACTTTAGATGCAGAGTTTGTAGGAGGGGGAGCCTCCTCCGAGTCCTGTTTTTTGACAGGGGGAGCTGGGGGTGGAACTTTGGGTCGGGTCAGGGTGCTGGTCCGACGGCTGAGGTTGGGCTTCTTACGTTTGTCGATGTAGGAGCAAGGGGCCCAGCCCTCCCTCTCTCCAATCTGCACATACCACCAGCCTCCAGGGTTCTTTTCTATCACCTAGCAAACAAAAAATAAAAAAAGAACTATTAAAACAAGTATCTTTCTTTCTTTAGGATAAGCCAAAGTTACACCGAAATGCAGAAATGCATTAGTAGGGATAGGGTTAAATAATCAAAGACAGTTTGTTATTATATAAGCTGTAACAGTCTTTTTGCAAAGACAATAATATCACACTGTCTAAAACTGCCCGCTCAGCGTAACTTGAATTTGAGTGAGCTTGAAGGAATAAATGTCATCTTCTTCTCTCTACCTGAGTGTTGCATTTTTTGTGTACAACATCATGTTCAAACATCAACCTCAAGGTTGTATCTTGATAGCCTCAGCTTTCCTGTTTATCTGGGCAGCATTCAGCTGAAAAGACATATTAGCAACAGCAATGCTGATTTAGTCTCTTACATCAGCCTTTTGTCCTCCATGGAAACTGATGCCATCAGAGATCGAGGACTGGAAATCTGCAATGGTGTAATACTCAGCTTCCACAGCAGGGGGCTCTGGTGGCTTGGGTAACTGGAATCCCTGTACAGCAAAAGGGACAGAGATGTAAGCAGCTGACATCACATCTACATCTCATTACATCACATATTGTATCTGACAGAGAGGAATCAGTCGTGACTTAAGATGTTATAAAGGAAAACAAATTGAATTAATTACAGATATGGTTTATGGCTGCATTTGATACATAAAACACATTTCGTGACATGTAAATACTAATGTTTATGTGTAAACAGTGATTGATACAGATGATCAAAGATATGCAGAAACTGTACTTGTGTTGTTAGCTCTTGTTCAATGGTTGCCATGCAAACCCTCGAAATAACCTGGGCGCTAATTAATAATGTGTCTTTTTATGGTGTTATCCCTATTTAATGCATTTTTACAGCTTTAAAAATCTTTTTCAGTTAGCTCCAGTATTTGAAAATGTGCTAGAACATTCTCTGATATTTGTGTGATGCTTACATATTTCTTTTGAACACACAATCACATTAAGTAACTCCCTTTTGGGTTGCTGTTAGGGAGCACTAGTTTGTTAATTTTCTTACCAAGTTGGGTTCTCTTCTTGGGGGAGGTTTTTGTCTTAGATTTGGAGACCCTAAAAAACAAAGACAAAAATCGCTGAAGTATATCATCTTACTTAGGCTAAATCTAACAGTAAGAATGAGTCACACCTGTGCCTCATTCCCGCATTTGCAAAGACAGACACATGCCCAACTTGAGTGGTTTGCAGTCATGCTACTTAGAGACAGCTAACTAAGAAACCTCAGTTCTTACAGCACACATTTCTCCTCTGTCACTATGTGTTGTGCAGACTCCTGTCAGAAAGGCATATCTTGATGACTGACTGTTGAAACTGTACTTTCAACATTTAGTCTTGTCCTTTTTTACTACTTTTCATTAAAATGAAAGTCATATGTTTTCTGGTGGTGTCATTTAACATTGTTCTGCACTGAAAAATTTCAGGCTTTCCTGGTGTTTTCTTAAGTACTCTGAAAGCCTTTTTCTGGTGTTTGTTTTTCCCTGCTGCTTGCTGACCTGCAGGTGATTAGAGTTGATCACTGCTTCTACAAGAAATGTCTGTTCTCTTTGACACTTGCCTGAGGAAGATCTTGTAGACCAAAACGTTGCCTTAAAGAGAGAATAAAACTATTTATTTTGAGCCTGACTGTGTACAGAGTTTTCTCCTTAGTACTGGAGGGATGTGGGGTATGAGATTACCTCTCCATGTGCTTCCCTTCTCCTCTAGTAACTGACCATACCAACAGACAATCAGCAACCTAATGACACCCAATAAGAAGACTTGCTCCAATTTTCTGACTTTCTGGAATTGTGGCACATGCTAAATAGGGGTAAGAAGTGATAAAATTTTATTAATACCAGTTTGCCTGGGAACCACACGAATCTGCCAAGCTCACGCTGTCGGGCCAGTGCAACTGAATATGCTTAAAAAACTGAGGTCAAGGTGTCAATCTATGTATGTACGTGCATAACATGTCCCATGTTCAGGAATGAGGAGTAAATTTGATAGCCATACATATACGTATATCTACACAAAAATCCCATGTTATGTAGCCTCAAAGGTTAGTGTGACGAAGTTAATATTATTACATCACACCACCACTGACATTAGATGCACCACCAGCCATGTAGCTTACCTATGGCATCAAAACCTACACAGAGAGAAAATTACATATCTTAATGTCTGATACAAAAATTAAAAATCGACCTTGCCTTATTCGCTGAATAATTTTATGACACAATAACCCTCTAAAACACCACAAATACTCACCAATTTCCACTCTATGCGGGGCCACTCTCGCAACAGCTGGAGACCCTGGTTCGCCTCTGGCTTTATTTTCATTTAGGGCAGCACTCGCAGCTATTCCCAAACATGGGCTGTTGGTGTCCCGGCCTGCGCTCAGCCTCCTGCCCGTCTCTGCATTGATTTCGGCGCTGAAGGGCATGGGCAGGCTGATCTCGCTCTTGGAGATGTGGCGTTCTGGTGTGGTGCTACCCTCTCCGTCTGTCTGGATGTCCTTCTCGCTGACCGACTTCTTTTGCAACAGGTTGCTGATCTCCATGATGTTGCCAATGATCTCCACAGGGCCTGTCAGGGTCTTCTTACGAGGGGAGAAGTCCTCTTTCACCTTTTTCAAGTAGGAGGCAGGGGCCCAGCCCTCTTTCCCTAGGTATCTGTGGATAGAATGCATAAAGAGAGTATGACTCCATTGTATACCGCTGAATATTTATCATTTTCCATAACTTATACGGCCATCGCACTGTGTTTATGCATAAAAGTAAGTTTTTAGGGATATAAAATGTGAAAGCAGAGCTTTCAAGCTTTCAAGCTTGACTCATATAAGAGGCCAGAAAGTCTGGACATCTTAGTCTGTGTTGCACCTTTTGTGAGAGGGAAATGCATCATTAGATCACCAGTGTACTCCTTTAAGAGACTGTTTTAACCATAAACTACACCTGGAATGAATGAACAACTAAATTAGAATATTCTCTGGCATATATTGTAAGGGCTTAATATCACAGCTGAAAAGATGCTGTGTGTTAAAAAACAGACCTATTCTAATTCTGGTGGCATAGAGGTAGCCTAAGGCAAATAAACAGACTTCATTTTGCAATATATGCAGACAGACACTGCTTTCAGTCATTTCAACATTCATCGTAAAGCAAAATTAGTCATTTCAGAGTGCTTTGTAAAACATTTTGCGAGCCATTGGCTGTTCGGCAGAGATGTGATAGTTTTGCTCCCTAGTTTCATGACTCCTACTGCGACCACAAGGAGTCCCCACAACAAAAAAGCCCCACGCTTGCACTAAGCTGTATGAAAATGGCCTACTGAGAGCAGCATGAGTCAGACATGCATCTGAAAGATTATTTCTTGTTGAGCAACGTGCTGTAGAATGACTTGTTGTGCATTGCAGCATGGCCAGGGAGTGAACAGGTTAAGTAAAGTCCAGTCAAGCCAATTTAATTTCTATAGCCAGACAAATTTCCCTCAAGGGGCCTTAAGATCTATATGGTATTAGACACCCTCTACCCTTAGACCTTTAAATTCAAATAAGAAAACTCCTGACCAAGCTTGCAGAGCAAGTGCTTTGTTTATATGATACAAACATCCTACAAGTGCACATAAAGTAAGCACCTTTGACAGTGCATGTTGTATATAAGCATAAACGCTCTTTTGTGTGCCAGATGTTTTTTTTTTTTTTTTTTTTTTTTTAAATTT
>JAQLOL010000019.1:27640614-27673409 GCA_029783665.1 Naso thynnoides | reverse complement strand
TGAAACTCCATTTAGCACCCTGCAAAGCTGTAAAAATATCCAATATCTCATCAGCAAGGTACAGCCATGCAAATTTCCTGTGGATAAAAAAAAACCCTTACTCTGAAATTTCACATACAGTCATCAAGAGGTGAAGAGGGAGATATTATACCAAGCTCAGGCTTCCTGAGGTACATCTCACATTTGTCTTCTGGTTTTCCATTGTTGAGGCACTGGCAGGTGGAGCACAATGGGTCCAATTGAATCATTAGAGAGAGAGAAAAAAAGTTTTTGAAAATAAATGCAGCTTTGACATGAGGTCCAATGTCAATGCCTTTGTGCATTAAAAATGACTGTCTTCAAGTTACTTACATCCCCCAATTAGCATTTGCGTGTGCAATCCAACTACCGATGCTAAAACCTAAAATTATGGGTCCCATACTGCTAAGGTCAAGCTGAACAGAGTTTGTAGCATGTTAGAACAACACATTCAGCTCCTAAAATACATTTGCTTTTGGACTTTTTGGAATTTTGGATGACTTAAGGACGTAAAGTACAGTTGATGCAATGATTTTTTTCTTTATTGCAACAATAGACCGTTCTGTCCTACTGCTCAAATTTTCATCTTTGGCTGACTTCTCTTTATTTGCAATTTGAAACCCAACATTTGTACTCAAAATCGGAAAGTCTCATTTATAGTTAGATTGAAATACAGCATTCAAAAACTGCCAGATAGATTTCTGCCTAACACTGAATATCTAAACAAACTAAAAAGCTGCAGCTACTTTTGCCACTTGGCTACTAGTCTCTGGAAAATCCAGTAGTGACTGAAAGACTGCATATTCGAATAACCAAATTTCTTCATCAATTCAACTTTGATTCAACAGTTTGCACAGAAGAACAACATTTTCTTAACCTTATTATTTCGTCCCATGCAGGAATTGGGTTATAGGAAATTGGGTAATAGAATGCAATGTGCATTTTAATTACATAATTGAAAATGAGCACCCAAAAATCCATGGGACTTCCATTAAGAGTCTTAACATAGGAAACTTACAATTTGGAAAGCACTTCTATCCTCTTCACAACTCAGAGGTTTGAATAGATTGAAACTTTTGATGCTGTAAAAATCTGTTCTTCATGAAGAAAAAACTGGAACTATTACAACTACCCCTCAAACCAATGGGGGTGGGGGTGGGGGTTGATCTCATCTCACACTCACAAGACCTCAGTTTTTGGATGCAGTATTGCTTTTAGACACTTCAAAGCTTGTCTAAAGTTAAAAGTGGGTTCCATGAGAGGCCACCTGACCTCTTTCGTGCTGTTCTTCCTCGAAAGTCAGAGCAAATTTCAAGGTTCTGGTCTTTATTGACATTGTAAGATGGAAGCATTAGATCCCAGTTTGAAGCTCATGTTACCTGGCTGAGGTTTTCATAAAACGCAGGGGTCTTGTTACTGAGCCAGGCTTGTTACAAGTGAAAGGGGATAGCCAGCAGTGGGGCTCTCAAGAACCAGTGTTGACTAAACATCACGCTCAGTGGGATCAAGCCAAACTTCTGCATATGGTGAATATGTGCATGCTAAAATATCCTCCTTTGAAGCCTGAAGACAATTTTCCACTACAACACACACACACACACACACTTCAACCTATAACACCATAAGCATGCTCATTAAAAACAAAGGTTTTGTTGAAAAGCAGCTGTTAGCATTCTGTTAGTATTTGTACACATCTCTTTGCTTTACTTATTGAAACATGCTGTTTTTAACTTAAGCCCGGAAAGGTGGCTCCCTAATCAGCATAAAGTCATCTTCTCTGAGCCTTTACTATCCTCAGGATGTGTAAGCTCAATACTAAGAATGAAATGACTGAATCAGTTAAGCACTTCTGCCCAAGGGTGAAGCAAGCTAACACAGCTAAGCTTGGGTATTGTGAGAATGATACTTGGCCATCTCTTGGCTCAAGACATACCACTCTGATTTATGCTGGCTCTGTTTTATAGCCTGGAGGCAATGCTTATGCTTCCCTCAAGCCTCCCATGTGAGCAGCATTCTCTGATCCAGAACAGCCTTTAAGCTAGCCCTCAGTACACCTTGATTAAAGACATAGGATACATCTGACAGCTTAAGGCGAAGGGTATGTCAAGCTAGCCCCTATACAGAATCGTTTAAAGCTGGATCCTCAGAGGGCTTTAAAGGAAAAACGTGGCATCAGTTCACATTTAAGCACGTGATCATTCTAATGGTGCTTCACACTTCACATTTTATTTTAATTACAGTTTATTTTGCAGTTTAAAAGGAGAGGCTGAGCTTTATTTTACAATGGCTCCATAAACCAGAATGTCATTTGAGTCTTTGGGCAACATTAATGGTAACATCTATTTCTCACAGCAAACTGTCTCCTATTGGCTGTCCTGTATGGCTGTCAGGCTAAGGGGTGGGCTTACTTAGTCACTGCTGGCATCAATTTGAGAGGGGTGTTAATCATAAGTTTATAATTGGGGGGGAATAGGTGTGACACACCAAGAGGAGAGGTTGTCTTGAGAGTTTCATGAGAAGAAGACTGTCAGAGAAAACCTCCTTTCTCCGCTAAGTTAAGTTTTGAGTTTTGTCTGGATCAAGAGTTTTGTTTGGAACACGAGCCAACAGCCAAGCGAAACCAAATATATACACGGGTGACAAAGCCTTGGATGTCTGAGACACTAAAGCCAAGTCCCCTAGGTTGTGGTGCTGTGAAACTATCGTATTTTTGTTGTGTTCACAACAATGGGGCAATTGGTGTATTTCGGAAACAATTATCAATTTATTGCATTACTTAAGGCTATGTTTTTCTCTTTTAAATTGAATATATTGGTTTCTTGTTTCAGCTGTTTACTTGTGATGGGACCGGTCAGTAAATAATTATATGTATAAATAAACTTCTTTGTCCCAAATATTAAAAACAAGGTTTCTGTCCAAGATTTTGGATTACAGTTTCTTAAAACAAGAAGTCGAGCCAAGAGCCAAGAGGCACGCAGTCCATAGATGTATCTTTATTGAAATCTATTCCATTAATGCTTCACTTTAGAGAACTTTTTGACATTTCCAGCACTCAAATGCTAAACTTATTTAAAAGCTTAATGTAAAGCTTTCCCTAATCTAACTTGAGCCTGTGGTGCAAATGACTTATTGCACTATGCAGTTCTAATACAAAATTTTAGCTCCAGGCTAACTACATATGAATCTGATAAAGTCTCCAGCCAGGCCAAGCAAAGCACTGACAACAAACCTTTTTAAAAGCCTTATGGGTAAAACAGAGTGCTGCCAGCCTTGCCAGATCTCCTGAGCAACTGAAAAGGTGTGGTGGAAAAAGCTGCCAAACCTCCTGGCATTGATTCTACCTTAAATACAGCATTGCACCTACTGACAAGAAATGCAACGTAGAGAGATGTCTGTGATGTTTCCGTATGCAGCATATAAGAAGTTAATTACAGGAAGCCCACAAAAACAAATTTTCAAACAGATTTTTTCAGAATGGAAGATGATTATGATATGGCAACACAACAGGAGGTTATATTCTGAGATGAAGAGTCAAGTTTTGATGAAGGTAAGCGAGTCTCTCATTTCTTAAAATCAACCATCACCAATTTCCCACAAATCTTGGCAGCAAGATGGGCCAAGATATTTGGCCAATCACTTTTCCGGCTGACGTTGTGGTTTTAACAGTACTCTAAAACAAAAGATCCTGTTTGCAGTTTAGCATCATGGTCCTCCTGGCAAATCCATTAGTCTCGGCTGATGAAACAGGGAAAAAAGGTATTTTCACCCACATATTCTTATTCTCCCCTCCGTCACTGAGGCCACAGAGTGAAAAGCTGCTGAGATTTCTGAGATGATATCAGTAAGTGGTGAAGAAAACATCTGTAGAACTGCTGCTCATGAGGCCATGTTTTACGCACAACATGAAGTGCTTGTTTGGACATATGCGTCAACATTAGGCAGCAGGCAGGAGAAAACTAATTATCATATGCTAGCATGCTATTATCACGATTGTAAACATGTTAAAAATTATACCTGCTTTGTCTCAGCATTGTTACTGTGCGCTTGTTAGCATGCTAATTTTAGCATTTACCTAACCGTTGTACATCTTTACAGAGCCATTAGCATGACATGCAGACTCAAATAATTATGATTGACCACAATGGGATTATCTAGATTTCACTGGGGAAAAATATTCATTACAGCAATAAAAATAAATATGTCTTTAAAAATTTGCATTTTAAGCTAGATTTGCTCATGGTGCTTTGTGTGCTTTCCCACGAGGAATTCACATCACTGACACAGGTCTTATGCTTTTAAAACACACTGACCATTCCTCTCTGTCTTCTTCCCATCACTACCTCCTCTCAGCCCAACACACCATATAATTTAACTGGTCACATAGGCAGATTTATTTTTTCCAGCTGGGACATTCCTCTCTCCAGACACTCTATGGTTCCCATGTCGGAGGCGAAAACAGAGGGAGAAAACCAGGACGTTGGCTAAGATGAGGCCTCTACTCCTTTCTCAGTGACCATCCCCACGTTCAACCACCACTCCCTTGGTGCTTTGTAAAGCTCACTTTACTAGATAGGACAGGGAACGATAAGTGGGAGCAGAATTCACACACCCATGGGCATAACCACTCATGTAAATACACTAATCTTCTATCTCACACTCATCTTATTCTAGTTTTCATTATGACAATAGTTTTTCTGACACAGTGAAACCACTGAGGGCAAAAACTTCTCACAGGGGATAAAATAACAACATCATACTCTGGAGTTGAACCCTTAATTATATCAGGTCAAACCTGTAGACCCTTGAAAACTGGTTGAAATATGCTGTATTGCAGTGGGAAACGGCATATTAATGCATGATACCATATGTGTTCAACATGTGGAGACAAAAAAAAAAAAAAATCAGTACTTGAAAAAGAAAAAGCAGCTAGAATATGGATTTAAGCCGTGCTTGGAGAGATCAGGAAGCTGCAGTAAAACCTTGAAAGCGGGAAGGGGGCTGTGGGATACTATATGAGCTCTCAGATGTGTTTGTCTTGGCATAGCCTCTGGGTGATGTCATCATCATCATCATCATCATGGCTGTTGCTCCACTTCTTTGGCCCAGTTAATGACGACAGCACACATAACACCCGCCCTTATCCAAGAGTTCCTCAGAGTTCAGACGGTTCTCATATTACTGTATGTGCTTCAATCAATGTTACATGTTAAATGTCACAACAGAGCTTTCAAACTGCTCTGGTGGGTAGATGCTGTGGGTGCAGATATTCAGAAATGGCATCACCAGAGAAAATTACAGTGGGGTGAAGGAACATTAGAAATTTGAATCAAATAAAACATATAATGAAGCATGTACCTTACTCCAAAGAGTTTCTGCTAATCAAAGTTGCAGGAGAAAATAAAATGAATTCCTTCTGTAAGAGAACACTTAACATTTACAAAACCTCACAAACAAAGCTGAAAGGACAGGCGGAAATTAGGACACCCGCGTCCTTGAAGTCACTCGTGAGAAGGCATTGACTTACTGGAGCAAAACTTTGACCAAAAGCCACATCACAAAAGGAATCATTTTGGTGCAATTTCTTTACTCTGTCAAAACTTCATTTCACAGTTATCTCATTTGTGCTGACAGGGGGCAAGTTGGCAAAGCACCAAACACTGAAATGACAAACCGCTTCAATGCAAAAAACTAAATCATTAAGGCTCATAATGGTCCAAAGATGTGCCGGCGAGATAACTCAAAGAGAGTGAATTCACACATGTAATCAGTGCGCAGATAAGAGCGGGGAGACCAGTGGCCTAATTTGTGCCAAGCTTTTCTGTGCAGTTCTCGTGAGTTGTGCAAGCTGCTGGCTGTCAGTGACTGTTTGTATGGAAAATGAGATCCAGCTCTTGGATTGCTAAACAGACTTTCCACAGGAGGGGAGGCTAGGTGAAAAGTGAAGTGTTGTATCTCTTGATGATGTAAATACTATCAGTGCTCAGTTGTAGACATTATTCTTATTATCACTGTATATACACTGTATGATACATTATCCACAACAGAATGTAACAAATCTAACATCATCATTTTTTACTTTAAAGAAAGGAAAAATCGCACCTGAATGTACTCGACCTTCTTGTCAGAAAAGGCCCCCAGCAATAACACTGACCCCCCCCTCCCCAATCATAAATTGACTGTTGCCAGCCAAACAGCTCCTCCAGGTGGTGCCAAGCCCCAGCTAGGAGATCAGTAGATTGGAAGAAGAGGGGAGAGACTGAGGGAGAGCAGAGGAGTGGGAGGGAGGCTGGAGTTGGGGGTTCTTTTGGACAAAGAAGTTTGAAAGAAGGCAGTAAAATTGAGAGAAGGGAGACAGAGATGTGCTAAGTGAGCATTCCTCTCTGTGTATGTGAGGAGTGTGTTTATGCAACTTAAGTGTACTCAGAGAGAAGAAGATACAAAGAGGAAGAAACAAACAAAATGTCAGACACATCTATAGTTTTTAGAGCTAAGTTTTTGGGCTCCTTTTCACACAACATATGTTCAAAACAATGCTCTGCTGTTGATCTTGGTGTGTGGATGCTTGCCAGGGTTTACCAAAGAGATGCTGGGCACATAAACAAAGGGAAGGTTCCACTCACCACTTTCGCTCTTCTCGATCACATCCACCGTCTCGCCGGCCTTGAGGCTGATCTCTGAGTTCTCCTGCCTCTCGTAGTTGGCCACAGCCACGTACTGCTCCAGCACCATGGGCTCCGAGCTGTCAATCCCTGAGGGGAAGAAACAGGCTGTCAGCCACCTGCCCGCCGTGGCACCCCGCGAACGACCGCTGCAACCAACTACACTGCTGCCACTGTGCACCCGGTACGCCGCCATCGGCCAACGCACACTCCCTGCCGCCCTGACCAATCAGAACGCAAGCTCGCGACTTGGCTGCATAGTTCCAAACGTCTGGCCATACAGCTGAGGCGACCCCCAGCCCGCAGCGAAGGACCGAGGAGCATCG
Source organism: Naso thynnoides (assembly GCA_029783665.1). NCBI lineage: Eukaryota > Metazoa > Chordata > Actinopteri > Acanthuriformes > Acanthuridae > Naso > Naso thynnoides. The sequence goes on along the minus strand of JAQLOL010000019.1, from coordinate 27,666,406 downwards.
GAAGGATCAAATCAAAAGGAAGGAACGGAATGAAAATGTTTGCATGGGCTGCATCTCTCCCCTAATGTGGATCCATGACCTTGACCAAACTTTAAGATCCAAAAAAAATCGGAAAGAAAGAAGTATGAAAAAATGGAGGAAGAGAGGAGCTGCTAGTAGTTGGTGGGGAAGACTGGGGAGGGAATGAGTGGAAGAATGGTAAAGTTTCCCTGTGGAAAATCAACCGTGCGGTTGAGAGGAAAGGCCTCCCCTCCACTGCCTCTGAGAGCCAGCCGTTGGACAACGAGTCAGGAGGGGGGGTGAACACACCAATCATGGTAGTCGGCACCGCTGGCCTTAAATAGAAACATATGAGTGGAGTAGAAAGAGAGAGAGAGAAACAGGGAAGGAGGCTGGGTCCATGTTTATGTGAAACAAAGGAAGAAAGCATTTCAGTTGAGGTTAGGCCACACTGTTTTCTCTCTCTCTCCTTCTCTATGATGTTTAACCTTCTCAATGCCAGCACTAATTTCATTTACTGACTTCACGTGGAGTGTTATCTGATCTGAGTGTCATGCCTTTTTACTTGCCTGGCCACAGAGAGATGACACACCAAACCAAAGAGACTTTGTTTTAGCAGATTGTGCTTCACGACCTGCTGTTTTTTGTTAGTGTCTTAGTATTATTGCACCAGCGACATGTATACAGTAAGTACAAATGCATGGATGTTTCGTGGCCAAAAAACATCAACAAGTTAGTTATTCATAACAAAAAGCTTGCTTCATATCAGTTTTATAACTTGTAAAAACTGTGAATCCCCTCTGACTCCAAACATGACTCATTATGTGGCCAAGAGCTGATCATAACAAACCATCAAAAGAATGCAGCCCACTCTCCAAACAGATATCTATGTTAATGATTCACTGATGACGTCCAAAATTTGGTGTCACGAAATGAGCATATGATAGATGCAGTTAGGGTATAAGTTAATATTAGCTGAAGTATGGTTAGGCAATTAAAAGACAATTTAAAGTTAGAGACGTTATCACAAACATAAACAAACAACTTTGACCCCTTTTTAGCTGGCAATCTTTGCTCTTCACAGTGGGAAAACTTTAAAAGGGATTTATTAGCAGCTCTGTTTCACTCACAGGACTCTTACCTTCCTCCTTGCCAACTGAAACTGTCAGCACTGACAGAAATGCTGTCTTATAGTTAGGGGTTGTGGTGCATCCAACTACATATGTCATAATTGTATCACTGATCTTTGGATTGTCTAAAGGATGGAATTACTTGACCTTTGATGCAATAGATGCTACGAATGGGACATGGATCAACTGACTACGAATTATGAGTTAGTAAGAACTTACTCTTTAAAGGAATAGTTCAACATTTTTGGAAAATATACTTATTTTATCTTTAAAGTCTTTCTTTATCAGTAAAGATGGATGCAGAGTTAAAGCTGGGAGGCGGTTTGCCTGGATTTAGCACTAAGACTGAAAGCAAGGCAAAACTCTTTGCAAATTAACTAATATGCCTACAAGGACCTCTAAAGCTCAGTAATTAACTTGTTGAATCTCGTTTGTTTACTCATAAACAGAATTGTAAACGCAATGTGCTGTAAGAATTTCCTAGAACACAACATCCAGGCTCCCTGGCTGGAGTCTTGTGGTGACAATGATGTTGAGAAGGTGTGGTAGGACTATGATCATGCCTGCACGAGTTTTTAGCATTAACTGAATGACTTTGCATTTTTTTTGACTCGGACAGGTCCAGCTGTTTACTCGTACTTTAATCAACCAGCTGATTCTTCTCATCCAGTTCTCAGAGAGAAAGCAAATAATGTTCAAATAGCCCTTTTAAAAAGCTAGCACTTATTGTTTGCACGAGTCAGGATGTGAACCCTCGTCTGAAGTGTCAGACATGAACCCATTTCCACAAGCATCCACCAGTGTGGCACTAAACCGTGACACTGAACGTAAATCCTGCAGTGCAGTATTGTTCTAAAGGATATAATTCTTAAAATACACAGCGGCTAACAGCGGTTTTGTTGTAAACCACTAAACATTCCTGGCACTACTAGATTTTGTTTGAATTCAGCTGACGTTTTTGCTTCGTAATGTCTCACTGTACGTCTGTGTGTGTTTACACTCGCACCCAAAGAGGAGAGGTTCCTAGGGCGGAAGTGTTGTGTTTTTTTTAATGTAGCAACATAATCATACATACACCTACACCCGATGCAATATCTGCATCTGCATGCGTCGCTATTGCAACTGTCTGTTCTCACGTTTATACCTTTGTTTTAAAAATTATCTTTCAGTGTACAGCACATTGAGCTTACATGCAAGTGCTTTATGAAAACAATTCTGCCACCTATACCATGTACTTAGGGAATGACACATCACACCAGCAATGACACTATATCGAAATGAGTCTGTAATGAGCAGCAGGCGCTGGCTAATTATTGTGGCTGAGATGAACATCACACTTTGTCAGCAAATCTCTACATCCTCCCACTTATGGCTGCATCTGAGACAGTGAATTCTTTGCTGGCAGCCTCTTTGTTATTTTACAAATGACCTTGAAGAGTTCAGCTGTGTGTTCAGCTGCACCACAGATGTCACTGTGCCTAAAGATCTAAGAGAAGATTCCCTAAGCTTAGAACCAATTATCACGAAGATCAAGTGTTGTCTTTATAAGATATTATAACATAATCAATCTATGGTGCACAGTCTAAAACGCTCGATGCTAGTTTAGTTAAGGTGTGTCCAAGTCCCCTCTGCTAAGATGGCGCATAATGCAAAAGTGCAAAGTGAGGCATAAGGTGCAAAAGGGACTGATTTAGTCCCTTAATTAATCATAACTGTGTTTTGGTCGTAACAAGAAAAAACAGTGTGTCGTCTTCCATCGCCCTAAGAGTGAAGTGCACTTGGACGAAGGAACATTGCTATTTATTTAGATGGTCAAAGAAGTAAGCGCTTTTGTGAACAGGGGTGAGGTCATCTACAGAAGAATCAGACATTTAACAAAGCTTCATGAGGTGAGGCAGGTGTAGGAGGAGGGTATCCTCGTCTTCTGGCATTACCTGAACAGCAGCACAAAGCCCAAAGAGGTGTAACAACGTCAGGAGACGAGGAAAGCAAAAGCTTCACTGCACGTGGTGATGCACTGATGGGCTTTTTAACTTCTTATGAGGAGTATTTCTGTGTGTCCTCACTAACACGAGTAGAAAGAATGTACGCGCCTTGTGAGCGCACCTGTGTGTGCACAGATCTAAGTAGTGCACCCTGTAAATAACAGGACAACACTGCGCCATAAGTGAGACATGTTTTTAATTGGTCAGTAGCCTAAACACTTTCTGGCACAACAAGATAACAATGTGCCAGGCCATACCTTCTTTTATGACCAACACTTCCATCGACGCACAGATGAGCGTAAATACATTTGACACTGGCTATTTAGACGACTTGGTGGCTGGGCGTGAAAATGACAGCTGCCTCAGTTGGAAAATAGCAATGACCCTTGTGTTGCACCCCAGGCAGAAGATAGGGCTCAAAATCTTCACAATGACCTCATATTAATTTTACCAGAATGACACTAATTGCATTACACTGATTCATTTCAGCTGCCAGGAAGTGTAGAAAGTAGGCTAAGGCTTTTTTTTTTTCTTTTAGCTAAAGCTAAAGTGCTTAAAACACAATTAAGTATCTCTACAAGTTATTACTCAGTAAGCAGGCAGTGAACAGCAGGGAATGCTTGTAGCCTTACATCCCCACTGCATGAGACTGGGCATTCATGTCTGACTTTCTTTAGTTCTCTCCCAGAAGGCAAAATAAAGAAAAGATACATATTGTGGAGAATGCAGTGTATGTATAAGGAGCAATCAAAGTCAGCCTGAGATAATAAAGCAGCAAAGATCCAGATTTTTAAAGCTTTATGGCACGAGAAATAGCAGTAATCCAAAAGACCTTCCTTCAATATTCTAACTCTTTTACTGCAGACAATTTTTTGCTTAAATTATGCGAGTGCAATTTTCTACAACATCTATATGGTTTTTTCTCCAAAAAATCAGATCATTTTCCACTGAGAACGTCTGTTCAAAAGTGACTTTGTCTTTGTTGTTCCTAACTCGTACTGACACGCTGACGGCTCTAATGGAAGGAAAGAAACACGATGGGTCTTTCCCCAGCGAAGTTAAATTACAGTTAAATGTCTCAGAGAATGTCCATTAGATGGGAGAATCTGTACTTGCATTTTTGTCGCAATGTGGTATATTTGCAGAAAAAAAAAATGGCCGTCTAGATTTTTATTTGCAAGAAAGACAATTTAGATTCCATTTCTTCAGTGTTAACTCATCGTTCTTGTACAGTGCACCCTGGATGAGGTCACAGGCATCGATCTACAGCCATGTTGTAGACAAACGTGAAGAACCAGACTTGACACCTCGTTTTTCACCACATGCAGACCAAGGGTCCATGCTCTGACCCTATGGCAGTGTGCCCAGCTGTTTGCCAGCAAGGTCTGCAGAGATGGACGGACAGACTGCAGAGAAAGACAGACTGAATCCCAGCAGATGGGTTGAAGGAGAGGAGGAAGACAGCGGATGCGAAGCAGATGTTGAGAGAAAGCTTAAGTGTGAAAATAAATAAACTGGAAAACAAAAGGGATGCAGCTGGCATGTCGTGCTCACACATGCACAGAAGTGCATGCATATTCAACATGTTGACATAGACACACAAGGCTACCTGAGGCCTCTTTCCTTGGGCTGTCTGTAAAGCCGTACATCCATACTGCAGACAAAGGAAGGAGAGAAGCAGAGAGAAATTATTCAGTTTGACAGCATGCAGAAGCAACAGTATGGTAAAGCACACCTTTATCACACCTACGAAGCAGAAAATATGAAGAGGCAGAGATAAAATCCTGCAGATTTAGCACTGGATCCAAAGTCTGGGTCTACTCGTTTGGGTTTGAAACACACACACAAAGTTGGCGCCTGTGTTTTTCAGCGGAGTGTTTACTTTATGCTCTTCAGCATGAAGTGCATTTGAGGACAAGAGAGCAGCCAGTGTTTCATTTCTGTTTATAAAAAAAGTCCCTCCATTTTTAATCTCTCACACCCGCCTTTCTTCATACTACAAGGCACTCGCTCCACACTTCCCTCGATCCCCTTTTCTCCATCTCTTCATATCTTTCTCCACTGCATCTATCCCTCTAACTGGTCCTTTTGGAATGTTTGAGATGGGCGTAAGCCACATCTAAAGCCATTCCTGACTCCCCATCCCCCCCGTCTTCAAAAAACATCTCAGCCCCTAACCAGGAAATTAAATGCCGTGCATCAGGGAAGACAGGGACAAGAGACGAGCTGGTGACCAAGAGTTGGAGTGCAGCAGATTAAGCCATATTATTAAGGTTTATTTCAAGGAAACCATGATTTAATCTACAGGACAAAATAATACTTTAATGTCTGGCCGTCATCTTGGCCTGAAGGTGTGTCAGTAATTTGACTGCAGTACTGACAGGGAAACACACCATACACATTCTTTAGCAAAATGAGGGAACTGGAGCCAGGACCAGGTTGGGATGCTACTGAGAAAGAGAGGAAACTTCAAAACTATATTCATCACATTCCATCTTGGATTTGGTTTTAAGTAATATAGTACTTCACTTGTTTTAGAGCTGCCAATTAAGAGTTCTGCATCATGTTGTATCGACAGTGGTTTAAGTTTTGTTTTTGTTTTGTTTTTTTACCCTACGGGCATTTTAACAGGAGAGAGTTAGAGCGTCTGCTAATGGTCTTTTGCAGCATAAACAGCAAACTGTGAGGGTCCCTTTTTAACTTAATGCCAAACTGGATGGTCCAAGGGCAGGCAGGCTAAACACACCCTCATTAAATCTTCTCCTATTCTTATTTGTGAAACATTGTGGATTTCAGGCACAGAAGGCATTAAAGCTGTATTAAGAATTAAAGTCAAAAAGGGCAAACTTTAAGAAGGGCTGCACCATTATGGCCAAACCGATAATCACAAAATCTTTTGTTCCATACTGAGGTCACCAATGTTTAAGTTGATTATTCACTGATTTGGGATTTTTTTTCCTGCAGCTTTATATGCAAATAAATAGAGAATTAGTTTTACTTTCATGTACATTTCTGCTAAAGTACAAAACACTGCCTCAAAATAAAACTGGTCAGAGTACAGAGATCAGAGTTCATCTTCAAGAAGCAAAATATTATTAAAATTGCACTAAAGTACACCTGTAAATAACACAAAAACACAGCAGAGACTCTCAGGATAGGTTTTTACTGCATGAATATTTTGGGTCAAACACTGTATGGTAACCCTCTGAAATTTTACTCGCCTAACAGAAAAATCTATCCACACTTGGCGCTTTGCAAGTGTAACTTGTGAGCAATTCATGGGAAAACTTTAGGAACGATTTTGTTAATCAATATGAGACAAGCCATGTGAAGATCAATTTGAATCTGAGGATTGATTTTCTAAAACCACCCTTCAGACCTTTCACCCTAACTTTCATTTTCACTCAAACAGGAAACTACAAAACTCTTGTTTTATCACTGAAAGCAGTCGTCAATCTGAAAGTAGGGGAGTTTCCTCAGTAATTGAGTTCTCTTTTGAAGAGATCAACTTTTTATGCTTCTTGCTGTACTGGATCCTGACCAGCTCTGCTTCTGCTGTGAGGCTGACTACTCCTCTCGTTTGACTCACGTGAGATAATAAAAGCCAAATCCCCTCTCGCTGTCTTCCAGAGCCTCAGGGGCTTTGCTGGATTGATGTTGGCCCCAGAGGGAGCACAACGGACTGGTCCCATGTCAGCCAGGGTCAAACCCCGCTCACCAACGCCCTACAGTGAGTAGTACACACCCGGCTGCTCTCAGTGTAGCGCGCAACATCTGACTGATATTAACTCTCTTCAACAGTCTTCTGTGCTAACCCACCCTCCCTTCATACAAATACGCATACACACACACACATACGGATGCTTAATTCCTTTCAGGTTTGGGTAATGACGCCAGAAATCAGCAGAACCAGAAGTGTTTTCTCTGTCCCTTTGTTGCTGTGGGTAACTTTCCTAGAATTCTGCCCCCAAACGTCTACATTACCCTGCAATTTAGGGCCCAGCGATGGTGAAAAATGGCATTTCTGAAGTCCTTCTTTCAAGGTTTGGATCGGAGGGGCTTATTAGCCATCTGTCTTGTTTTTCTATCGGCTTAGTAGATTGTGTTTTGAAAGAAAAGTTCCTGTTGCCTCCCCGCCCCAACCCTCATCCCCCAACCTCGACAAACCACAGTCCATCAACAGGCAAAGACCTGAGGCCTCATGTCTAAAACTGTGTGTAGAATCCACACTAAATGTTTGCGTACGTACTTAGAAGAAATTAACGTACACCAAAAAATATCTAGAGTTATAAAACCTGGTGTCCGCCTGTTTTTGAGCAATTTCTTTTATAAATCCCAAATCAACTTGGAAAAGAACACAGGTGGCTCAGCCACGTATCCCACCCTCTCCACACCCACACTCAAACATAAATGGCCAATGAAAAGCACCTCATGTATATTAATACATGGAAATGAGCAGCTGATCACTGGTTTTGTCCAGTGAATCTCGAGCACTGCAGCCAGCCTGCCAGCCAGACAGACAAAGAAATGATATATTCTGACACAGTAAACGGTGTTTGAGGGTGCGGCGGATGTTAAAAACGCGTAACAAATTCTTTCTCTTCGAGTTGCTCTCTCCCAATGCGAGGAGGGAAAGTTGCGCATCCATCAGGATTACGCACGTGTTGTAGCACAGTATAATATAGTTATTGACAGCGATCAGACTGACTGATTGACCTGCTGAAATGATCGCGACAATCCGTGATACCCCTCATCCTGTAGCTAATATATGTGAAAAGCGAAGCTTGATACGTGAACACATTTTCTTTTATGAGAAGTGAACACGTTTATTTATTTAAGTTCTGTTACAGTGAACTTGGCCTGAATTAAGATGAGGACTCATGATGACGATGTTGTGTAAGGACGGAGTGAGAGCTGCCACTTGCTTTATTTACAGGCTTTGATCATCTACACAGTTCATTCCTGAAGGTGATGAAGACGCATCGGGTGAAGTGGTGAGGAGAAGGCAGCGTGTGTGCACTCGGCAGAGTGCACGGTGTGTGCCATGCAGTTGTGTTCCCTGTAGCAATTCGACCAGACACCTACACAAAAATCAAAGTCATACTTGCTGATTAATGCCCCTCCCTACCTATCGCTACTTTATTTTGGCACATTTGTGAAGTTTCAGTACTTTGTAGTTTGGCACTGCCAAATGACAGTTTGCGGGACAGCCCGCACATTTTTAGTCATGCTGATTTTTATACATCCTACATGTGTGAAACAAAGCATACAGAACATTTTAGTGTGTGCACACCATTTACACATGAGGCCCCAGAAGACAGAAACTGTTCAGCAAAAATTAAGTATCTTCATGATTGATCTGCAGCTTTGGAGATCACACAAACTAAGTTGATGAAACCTTAAATTGATGAAACCTGATTTTTTTTCATGGTGCCCCCAAATTACTAAATTTCTCGTTGTTGATAATTCCTAACTCTGAACTTTGTTGAGTCTTCACTGTATGGAGGCTGGAGGTAGCCTGCTTTGTTCCCTTGAATTTATATTTCTCACGCGAAAATTGACCTACTACATCATTCTCACACTTAAGGCTTTTATGCTTCGTTGCTCGACACATTCGATAAATGTCTCTCAACAGGAATGAAAGAGTAGCAGGATATTTTCAAGTTATGCTTTGGCGAAAGGTTTCAGTTTCAGTTCTCCATGGTAATCATATTTCACACAAAGGCTAGAATATCAACTAGGAAGTTCATCTAAAACTATCTCCATAGCAACATATACACTGTACAATCTCATTACACAACAAAATATGACAATGTTCATAACATAAGAAAACTCTCCAGGTATGCAACATGAAATTAGAGCGTTGAGCGAAAACTCTTTTGCCGAACATAATTTTTGTCATGTGACACTTATCGAATGTCTCATGCCACAAAGCATAAATTGGCCTTTAACGTTCCTCTCCCATTCTCTCTCATGTATGTCTGTCAAATTTATAACTGAATTCATTATAATCACGTCAAGGGATCTCAAAAATAACATCACATTGTGTTTAACAGTCATAACCTAATAAGTATCTGAATATATCAAGGATATTAATTATAATTTGAACAAATGTCTTCATAATGCAAATTTGAAAATTCATCATAATGTCAGATAGTTAACATGCTAACAATAACAATGTGAATGTGAGAATGTAAGTTTATTGTTTTTACCAGGCTGATACACTGATTACACTTGGGCAATATCACGATACTGTCCCACCGATATACTGCGATAGACTATATTATCATTTGGTGGCCTTTAAATCCAAAATATTGCCACATTGGCGAAGGTGGTGTTCTTCTTCGAAACTAAGCCCTCCATGTCAGTATATTAAAGCACTGCATGCGTGCTGACATCATGCCAGTTAACCTGTGATAACCTCTCCACCTCGTCAAATAGCAACACACCATCCCTCTGTTGTCCCCACTAGCATTTTCTTTTCCAATTAAAAGCCTAAAGATGCTCTAACAGTTGTTTAATATTCGATATTGTGAAGAATATCGCAAATGACGGTAAATATTGCCATTTTCAATAATATCTAATATTAGCCCAAGCCTGACACTGATAATGTGTGAATGTGTCTGCGATAAATAACAAGTAACTGCAGGAGAGAAATGCTGAACTAGGTTTAAGACCCCCAGAGGGCATTTACGAGTTGTTGTTTTTTTGCCTAAAAATGTCCCGCTTCCTCTGCATCCATTAAAAAAAAAAAACAATTTAAAAAAAACAAAAACAAAAAACAAAGTAACACAATAGTATTTTATGTGATTTTTCAACTTCCAAGTATACACGTCAGTATCGACCTCAAAATCCATTATCGGCCAGTGATAATAATGTTTACCATTTTTACTGCCTACAAAACAAATTGGTATAAATGTCAATTTAGCAGGTGTTTAGTCAAACGTCGAACTATTGGTCAAATTTTGACCTGATGAGGAACACCAAACTAAATAGACTTAAGCCTAAGTAGACAATGAACACCTGTACAAAGCTTTATGGCAACTGATTGTAATATTTCTGGATGTAGAGTGTAGTGAAATGGTGTAACAACATGAGCAGATGTATCTTAAAAGAGTGTGACAAATAAAAAGGGAGGGAAAAAGTGAAGATGGAGGAAGAGAGTTAAACAGTGTAAAAAACAAGCAGTAGAGAATATTTTTCAATTAAAGACAAACCTTCAAAATACAGAATTTCTTCTAGTTGGAGAGCAGATGTGAGTGATAAAGCATGTCCGTACTTTTCCGTACTGAAACACTGTGTTCTGTGCAACTTTAAAAATTAACATTAACATCATCTCTGCAAAAATCTTACGTAGCTTAAGTTAAGACAAATAATCGTTACAAAAAAAAGCCTCCACTGATACTCCCTGCACATCCATCACAGTTAGCTACAGCTGCCGCCATCACACAGAGAGGCACACAGCCAGAATCTTAAATGATAAACCTTTTTCACCTGACACCAAGACAAAGGCAACCAATATCAAATTACAGCTAACCAATATTGATTTGACACTTGTAAAAAGCACAGCAGCCAAGAGTGACACCAATGTCAAAGCACAGGCTGAAGCTAACTAGTATTGATACAATGTTTAGCAAGAAGAGAAGAGAACGGAGACGAAACAATTCATCTCTGACTGTAACACAAACGTTCATGGTGACAAATGACATTTGTGTGCAGACTAGGTTGTGGGGGTGGGGGTGGGGCAGTGACAGTTGACAGGCCCTCTGCGATAGCCTTGACACGATGCTAGCAGAATGCAGCAGTTAGCAATGACAAACAGCCTCCAACCTGGGAAAGTGACACGGTGAAAGTTCTAGATTGAGGGCAAGGTCGGATCCCATCACAGGTCACATCCGTCCCGCAGTAAGCACTGTCACGTCTGTCTAAACTCTTCTCTTCACTCTCTGCTTCACTCTGGCTCCCCTCACCTACTAGTTTTTGCCCGGAGTGCAGCTAGTAGGTCAGAACTATATGCAAAAGTCTGTCAGTGATTGACTGAATGACACCCTTGGTAAGTGAGACGTGGAGGTTTTTCCACTGGATGTTGTCCTTCTAAAATTATTTAGGAAGATTATCAGTTTCTTATTGTAACTCCAGCTTCAATGAGCACAAATGCAGCCTTCTAATACTGTAATTTTGAGGTCCATCCCTCAAAGGACTGAAGATTTACAGTTTACATCCACTTACAACATGGACGCTACCTGTGCTTCATGTTACAAATACGTTAAGCTCAGACCAAAAAGTTGTCCGTCAAAGACAGCTTTTTCTTTAGCTGGTTAAAGGAATCAGTTGCATCTACCACTTAGTGAGTTGCATAAATACTTCTGATATGTAACGTGCATTCTATTCATATATGCAAATAGTAGCCTATAATGGGGAAACAGGGTTAGGTCCATGCTGCACAAACAACACTTTCCATGAAACAGTAAACGCTATTCCAGCACAATGGTACATTTCATTATGCACGTACAGATGGCACAGAAACAGCAGAGTACCTGATATTCACCATGAAAGACTGAAACTAAAAAAAAAACAGAAAAATCGACTGTTTTAAAATAAACTGTATGTTCTGCACTGTAACAGTCCTGCAGAGTAGGCGAGAGAGAACAGCTCTGCGTCCAGAGGATGAGAACACACAGATAAGGCACCGCAAATAACAATGACTTTGACAAAGCACTCAATACAGAGTGAGTCATAGAAAAATGGAGACATACTGCTTTTAGGAATGAATGAAAGCGTAAGGAGAGGTCATACATAATTAGAATAAGTTCTCTATCAAAAAAAAAGTCTGTTTTGAGATATGTATATATATATATATATATAAACAAGAGAGAGAGCGATTATATATTCAACATTTATGCAATATCAGCTAAATGCGGTTATCAAATATTTGTGACTAAGATTTAAATAAACCAAGATATCTTAAATTCAAACGAAAAATTTATTCCAAACATCAGTGTGCCGAGCAGTAAACACTTCAATTCTTAATTATTAAATAAAGAATAATAAAATCACTAATTAGTTATTAAATAACAGATTGCCCTCTCTTGGACAAACTTCAGTTGGAGAACATATTTGCCAATACTGATACATTTGTGATAGGCCAATACTGGCCTATAATATGGGTAAACCAATACATCTGTCAGGCCCTACAGTCCCACCATATACTCACTTTCCACCTAATCTTGTTGTCATAAACATCCTCCAGATTTGATAGAGATGAGCTACATAGATAGAGCACCATCACTCCCTAAGGTAAAAAATCTTACTACTCTAGCCTTTTTCATTTTCTAAGAGCTGAAGTACACAATTCATTTTTTTTCTAAATTAAACTTACTATTGTTCCGTATCTGAAGCATTGATGTGGTGAGAGATTGCCCTGACATTATTGTTGTTTCCATTAAATGCTCAGTGTGACGTTAATGAGGTAAAAGTTAACACAGAGAAATTTTTATATTCTCAGAGTTCTCATATGGAGACAGGTAATGGAGGGTGTTAAGTATCATATAAATGTGTCCACTGACAGAGGAGTTCCTGATGGTACAAACAACAGCCTGACTCTGAGATCCTAATTAGCATGGACAGCGTAACAGATACGTACACACACAAACTGCCTTGTTCACTAAGTCTACACTTGTAAAAACACTAACAGGCATAAATACACAACCCTCTTCCAAGTAAATACGACTGGCAGTTGTGACATCAGTCTGAAATTGTATCCACTGCGCCACGTAAACAAACTAGCGCCTGTCTGACATTCTCAACCCCTGTGGCCTCTGCAGCCCAAACACCACCCTCCTCCATTCCCTCTGAATCGGCCCTCACAAGGAGGAGTGAGCTCCATCTGCACCGCGCAGAGGAGGGGACGAGCACAGAGCTGTGACCCCTGAAACCCCCTGGACCTGACTCCTATGTTTAAAAAAAAAACAGGTCTGACATCTCTGTCCCCTGCTAACCTGATGTAAGATGAATCAGTGTTTGGTTTTTGCTGGGATGCACCAAAGAAAACAGATGTTTATCTGTTAAAGTCGTGATTCTTTTGAATTATTAGGTGGAATGACTTCAGCTCTATCACCTGCACTTGATGAAAACCATTTTTATTTAAGCCTGAGTACGTGGACGTTTAAAATATCTGTAAGCCGCGACACAAAACATTGGATCAGATGTGTTGGGTAGTTTCAAGCCAAAACAAATGTATAAAGAAGATTTGGATTATACAACACGATGAAAGCTGTTGAGAGTTTTGGATGGAAGTTTTTAGATGGTTTCAATGCTTTTAAGAGGGAGCCTCCTTAGACTGCCAGCAAAAGGAAGGGCACATTTTAGAAATCACCTCTTTACCGTGGAGGAAAGCTGGAAAGAAAAAAAAAATCTTTAATTCAAGACATCTAAGGGTGAGTGGCTTACCCTTTGCTAAGCCATGCCCCCTCAGTTACTGCTGCTATTGCTGTCAAGCTTTCGGAGCTAGCATGGAGCTCACACTGTAACGAATAACACTCCTTGGTGAAACATTGTCTAATTGTTGGGAAAAAAAAAAAAGCGATTTCAGACAGAAGCAGACAGAAGGTCTGTAATAAGCCTTTGAATGGTAATAAATACAGGATGTCAAAGTGAATCAGCAGTGAAAACAGGTTAGATTTGAGTGTAGAGATACATGCTAAAGCCTACAGATCACAGTGCAGCAGCTTCAACTTGTGGTTCATTTCATTCATAAAACAAGCAAGGACTCGTAACGATTTTGGACCCATTTAGGACAAGCCGAGGACATGTCTCTTCGTATATTAACATTAAAAGTAAAGTTCGGCTTTTTGTTCGTGGTCAAAGTTCAGGTAACAAGCCTTGCAGACTGCAGCCACAGACTTAAGCTTAGCTGGCCACACTTGCTAGTTCTCTTAATAGCTATAAGTAAGTCAAATTAAGCAGCTAGTATCCACTAATAACAATGTAACCTGGCTTTAACATTTATCGAAAGTTTACCAAAGCAATGTTAGCTGTGCTTGTTAAACTGTGACAGATTCAACAGGGACTGAGGATGCAACAGTTTTGCAGAGAACATAACATTTCACTTTTCAGTGTTTGATTTTGGTACGGTATAGGATGTAAATCTCCTTCGAACCTCGCCAAATAACAAGCATCATTTTTAAAAGCACCCCTGACACAATATTTAACCACGATGAACTCAAAATCCACAGAACCAGCTGGAAAATGAAGAGAATCTGAAAAGACTGCTTGACTTTCAATGGAGCGCAGCAGTGTAGTTGTCAGACCCCAGGCAGAGCTGGCAAATGCTGCGCTCTGATTGCCTCGTTTGTGTTTGAGGGTGGAGCTTAGCAAAGGGTCAACTGATTAACAAAACAGAATTTTGCTGTGTAATATCACTTTAATGTTATTTTAGCAACAGTGGCATCCAAGTGGGCAATGTCCACTTCAATGAGGTGACTGATACGAAGGCTATAAATGCCACCCGTAATGAAAGAAAATGCACTTCACTAAGGGGATATTGAGAAAGAAGACAAGCTCTTTTATCTGCAGCAGCAATCAGCTTCCAAGAAATCAAATGACTTTGAGGCATGTGGATGTAATTGAATTGGTAGTGAGCTCCCTGCAGGGCTATGACAAATCAATTCCTTGCTGGAGGGGCACAGAGTTCCTGTGCTTTTAGTCCAAAAATAAACTCATCGGCAATTTAAGAGTTGTTTACTTGAAGGAAGTCGCCTTGGCCTTACTCAAAATTTTATGAATAAGGGTCAAATTGCCACAACATGAGAATTACTTTTGAACTGTACGTCTTATCGTTACCGAAAGCTTTTTTAAGATATTTCTATTGCCACACAAACTTGTTAAGCTACTTAGATATTAAGACAAAGTTATCTTTGGGGCATCTGCAGCAAGAAAATCATAACTGCATTAAACCCAAGCATTTTCTCTTCAATAATTCATAAGAGGGGCAACTCAGTATACCTTGCCTTAAACATACTTCCAAGATGCATATATTAGCAACTCACATGTACCAGTGCTTTTGTTAAGCAGCTATACTGTAGCTAATACTCTCTAAGAACTAATGAGGATCAAACCTTGTGAAGGAAAAAATCGGATGCCTGACTCATAGGGTCTGTTCAGGCAAAATCAGGTGTTGTAGGGAAAAGGCAAGTTCTACCATTCATTTAAATGTAGGTAAAGTTGCAACTGTCAAAGTCAACTTTTGAGGGAACGCAACTCATCGTCACTCTGCAGTGGCCAGCTGATCGGCCGATCACACCAAGCTGAGCTGAACCACCCAGCCATGAGAGACTACAAAGACAACAGTCCTTCAAACTTTTGGAGATCTCGACACCTCCTGATGTGGAATGAAATGGCACTTATAGTCAAACCAGACAGTTATTTGGAGGTTTGCCGTGTCAGTAAATTACATAGTCATATGTAGTGGATGACATTAAGTACTTGTTGGTGACTAATGTTTTCTTTACTCCAAAGTCTACTCAATCGAATGTATGACATCTAATGAAAGTATTACAGCTTTTGTTCCCCTCTTAAGTCTCAGGTAATTAGACAACCAAGATTAGGATAAGGCAAAGGCCCCTTACTAACACGTACTTCAAAGGCATCTTTGTTTAAGAACAATAATCCTCTCTTTCTCCTTATTAAGCATTACTGACAATTTATACCTAACATGTCATAAAAAGATCCAATTAGAACTTTAGTGAAATCTCAGTGCAAAAATTTGTTGAAATGTTCCAACTGCCACATCAGAAAATGTTTTCTCTTCTCTACAGGACATACGTTGATGACTCAGTTTGGCATCCCAAGATGCTCTAAGGCAGTTCAGAAACCCCACCCTCGACTGTGAGACACAGCAGAGATGGCTTGACAGCTTTTTGAACCAACCCCAAACCATAGTCAATAATAAGTCAGCATTCTGCAGCAGGACAAGTAAACAAACCACACATTGACATCACATATGTAACAGACAAGTCATAGAGAGTTTAAGAGTAAAAAGCCATGCAGCATAATATCCTCCTTTGGATCTGGAGCGGTTTTTTAAAGAGCAACAAGTTGAAAGAAAAAGGAGGGTGACGTTAGCTTTAGGGAAGGACAGTAGAGTAAATTTGGTGACTTACCCGACTTGCGCTTGGAGCCATAGTCCCTGAAGGAGAAGCAACACAAGAGAGACATGGTTAGTGACAGCAGATGCCGCTCGGTCAACAGCAAAACATCCAGTCACCGCATATGGATTCTGACACTCCTCAACAGCAAGGACTGGCAGCTGCACTCACGCAAAAACACAGGCATGAAATCAGCTTTAGCACACTAACAAACGCATGTGTTTGAGGGTGAGAGAGGGACAGAGTGAGGGATGGAGCGAGAGGGAGGGTTGACTTTGGCCAGCTGCCCATGCTCCCTGCAACAGACACAAATTGGTCATGTGACTCCAAAGCGGCACCACCATCCTCTTCCTATACTCCCTCTCTGCCTCCCTCCCTCCCATCGTTGTCCCTTCAGTAAAGAAAGCGACCTCTCCCCACATTCAGAAGACGGAGGATCAGTTTAAGATGCTTTCTTAATGGATTCTAATGGGATTATGCCACGAGGCTAAGCTATAGATGGGGGGTTACATAGGGTTGTAAGTTTGCTTGTGTGAGGTCTGCTTGTGCCCTTGTCAATAGTGACTTCTGGACTGGGGTAATTTGGTTAAAAAAGCTAGGTGAAGACAGAACATGCTATTTATAGAAACACAGACCTGCCACTCTGTCATTGCCCGCTCTCCCTCCCTCCCTCTTCCTCCTTTCATTCTTTTCTTTTGCACCAATCAGAATCTGTGTATCTTTTTCAATTTTCCCAAAAGCTAATCGAAACCCTTCTTTATTCTTAAATTTAGCCACGTCAACCTGCTGCAGTAGAGCTGAAAATGAGACACAGGCAGAGGAATAATGCTAAAGCACAATGCAGTGAAGAACTGAATGCCACTAGAATCTTCTCTCCCTTGTGAAATACTCTTAGCTTAAAAATAAGCACTGTATAGGTCCATATAACAACTCCCAGACACAGAGACCAAAGGGTAAAGTGGTTTGTGGATGACTGACAACAAGAGTCATTACAAGAGGAGTGCCATACTGCAGCTGATAGCTGTCAGAACATCTCGGGGGAACAGAGGGATGTCTCTGTGAGGCAGGTAGGCGTGTGTACGCAGATTGTCATCGGTGTTAAGTCAGCGAATGTCTATCTACAATAGGCAGTATGTGTAATTGATGTTCCCCTGAGATTTAGTATCAACTACCCAAGCGCGAGAGCATCCTTGATTGGGACAATTGACCTTACTGGCCCTTGTGAAAGAGGCCATTTCATTAATGAAGGACCTCTCATCTTGTCATGTCCAAAAGATTATACTGCAGTGCCAGGAGAGCAGAAACTGCTCAGGGAGGTGAAGCCGGCCATCAAGGTAGTGCCCCATCGCTGCATGAGGTTAATGAAAATTTCCTCTCTGCTCTTGCTGTGACCGCACTCAGGCTAATAAAGAGACACACCGACATATCCGCCAGGCCGTGCACACGAACACAGAGAAATACACAAGTACTTTACAAGAAGATGGAAGAGACAGCACACATGCATTAGCAACAGCTAAATCTCAGTTCAGATACAACAGTTCTGGATGCTCTCGTGTCAATATGCTTGTTCTCGCTCTCTTTTTCTCCATCCCTTCATCCTTCCCCCTGTGATCTGATGTATCTGTCTCTTTGTGACCGACCACAGCAGATGAATAAATCCTTTATACCGACCTCTCCGCCATGACCACTGTGTGCTAGCAACCAGAATATGCTTCATTGTCACCAAAGTGGGACACAGAGGCTTTGGGACTTGACCCCTCGCCTCATCTCATCCGTCTTGAGTCATGCTGGACACACAACCTCAAATACACAGAGAACAGATGAAATTTAAGTCAGTGGCCAACAAATTTTGTTGCTGCACTGCATGTGTATCAGTGGAAAGTATGTTGTGGACAGGCCCAGCCAGAGTTGGCAGGGTACTTGCCAGGCTGTTCAGCCTTTTCACTCTCTCTTTGCCGCAGTGGCATTAAGGATGCTGATATCCTGTTTGGGGGCGCAACGGAATGTTTTACAATTCCAGGGAATGTTAACTGCTGTGTTCACATTTCCATCTGCTCACTACACTTCTCTTACTCTCAGTCTTTTGCTAAATCAAACACAACATGAAAAATGAGGTAAGCAAAGATATAAAATAAGCTACTATCTCTTATCTTTAAGTTTAGTTTTAAATTGTTCTTTTACAAATTCTAGGTCAAATTTTAGCACATAATAAAATTTAGGGCTTCGCGATTAATTGAATTGTAATTGAAATTTGCAATATGGCCCATTGCAAGTTTTAAATCTCAGGGGGGCGCAATATTTGTTAAAGGAGAATGTGTGTGTCAAAGTACCATTTTAAGTATAAGAAAAAAAAAAAACGGTCAATTTGAGTTGTCCTGGCTGCCACGTCTTATTCTACAGACTTAACAGAACATCTTCGTTTTGTACAGAGTCCTCCAAAAAGCCTACTTTACTAATTTTGAAATTTTTTTTCATTGAAAATGAGAATGACTTTAAAACAATCATTCTTGCTGATATGGCACATCATAATTGCAATATCAGTCCTAATAATCACAATTAGATTTTTTTTTTCAAAATCATGCAGTTGAACTTAACCTTCTGACCTCTTTTTTTTACATAAAATTTGAAAGATAGCTGAGAATCAATCAGGTGGCCCAGGTATTTAAACTCACAGACACCAAAAAAGCGAAGCTTAGTTGTATAGAATTAAAGGCCTGACTGATTTAGCCAAGTTGTGATGTGGCCCCATGCTTTGGCGAGTTTTGCTGCAGTGTGATGTCTTGCACTGTCATTTCATAATATCAATATCGGCATCAATTTAGTACAGCTTATCATGGAAGCAGTCATACACTGAAATTTGGATAATTTGGATGAAATGAAAATAAGAAACAAATTTCACTTATTGACCTTTGTGCTTAAAAAGTCTTCCCTAGGTAAAATTAGATATGTAGCCATTGATATTGTGTGTCTGTATGTTTAGGACTGCAATTCATATCAGTAAGGCAAAACACATAATACAGTATTACATAGCTATAAAAATCACAGACTTCCTAAAAATTGTACTGCTGTAAACTACCCTCCTCCAGTGCAAAAGCATGCTTTGCACTCTGAGTTTGATATTTTGCACCTCAGTTAAAAATTGGTAGGCACACAGACTGTGTGGGCAGCCCTATGCAAACCCTCTGTTTTGTTTTCTGTATGAGCAGTAGCGCAATGTGCAGAAGGGCTGCGTAAAGGCAAATATAGATCAGCTCATGTAGTGATTATTAAATACTCCCTCAGCCAGACACATTGCTGGTCTCACAGATCTGAAACAGCTGTTTCAGTCATAGTGACATGTGATAACAGCACCTCAGCAAACAGAAAGCTTTACCTCTGGAAAAGTTTAAACGGGCAAGAGCATCATGACATGTACATATATCACCACAAATCTGCACCCAAAGACAGGTGTAGTAAGATTTCCCATATGGTAGTTACTTTAATAACAACAGTCATTATTGGTGTCTAGTTCAGGACTTCACTAAATAATCCAGTCAATAGGTGAGTATAATTTACCACATCACTTATGTTTCAAAAACATACCTGTCCAAATGAGTTCAGTTTGGGACGTGACCATGACAAATGACTGGCGCTGCCTGGGTCTAACATCAGCATCTGATGCAGTTACTCACAGATATGAGATTGCATGGCAATTCATTTTATTTACAACATAAAATACTACTTTGCACTAAGCAGTGCTCATCCACCAGTTTTTTCCTGGTCTGCATGTGTGGGACCTAACAGGGCAGCAGGGGTTCAGGCCTTCAGCAACAGTCCTTAAAGCAAACTAGCAGAATCAGCAGCTTCTGTTATTTATCCCTTCATAAAACCAGATGTCTGCCTGGTTTATATATTTGTTTTTTTAGTGGAAATGTCAGGCATATATATTGTATATACATATACATGACAATTAACCGAAGTGACCCAGTGTGTAAATGATTAGCTCTCCTATTAGCCCAACAGCTAATTTAGGTTTATATGCATGTTGGATACAAGCAACAGTAAATTATCTGTGAGAGTGACAGTGCAGTCAGTGTAAGTGTGGGACCTGGAAATTGCTGGTTGTAATTTACCAAGGAGATGAGAACAGGGGCCAGTGAGTTAGTTTGTTAGGTGGAAAACAGCAGCAGAATGAAAAGTACTTTGCTGTAGCAAACTCCCAGGGAGCCTGTTAAGCTATTCATGCTGTGCATGGTTTGAAAGGCAAACACAACCTTGAAGTTCAATAAACAAGTTCAAATCAAGAAAAAGGCAGGGTGTGAGCAGATTTCAGCCCAACTGCAGATGTTTACACAAATCACCCCCTTTCAAATAAAAGACCTGACTTGATGCTGTGCTGAATTTAAATTTCTGGGGTCAATTGTTGTTGATAAATGATCAGACACAGTCACAGAAAATACAGCTGTTGCAGCCCTTTGTTAATCCTAAGTGTTGACTGGATCGATAGCATGTGCTTTTACTGTTGTCATGGAGACTGGGTCAAAGTAGAGGTTAGCTTGTATCACGAGTGGGCGGTTGTTAGCATGAAACATTCCCAAAGGGCTTTAGAACAACATGCCTGCATGACATCTTGAGCATTAGCCCACTACAATAGCTCAGGAGGCAAATATTAGTCTACACACAGGCACATCAGCTATGCTAACAACTAGCAGCTAATTACAATCGCAGCTAAATTAGCACCTAGATTTAAGCAAGAAGAGACAATCTGTCTGTAACAAAGAAAAAAAGAAGTACTGATGTTTTGTTTGTTAGCCTGGCAGCTAACATTAGCATACATTACAACATACCAGTGGGGGGTGAAGCTGGGTATTTTGGCCTTTATTTTTGGGGTATGCTTTAGCAGGCATCTGCAAAGCATTAGGGCACAAAAGAGGGCCAAGGGAAGGTAAACATAGACAGAAAAAACTTAGGGGCAAGACTCTATCCAATGACCCGAGTCCCTGAGGCTGAAATCAAAGTCTTCCCTCGAGAGCTGAGCAACCAGCTCCGGCTGCCAGCTCTTTTCCTACATCTCCTAGAGGTATGGAGAGGAGGAAACAAGGGGTGAAAGGCAACATGAAGAATAAATACTGCAATGGTGTAGAAAAAGGGTGTTTTATGTGGCCTGGTGGAGTCTCAAGGCCATTTCGCTCAGCCAATAGAGAAACACTACACTGGTCCTGGTGACAATCTGTTTTTTTGAGCAGAGGAGTTACCATTATTTTGCAGTATTTAGGTATCTACAGTTGAGTCAAAAAATGTAATGCTTAAATCAGTACCATACAAATGACCTGAAGATCTGTTCAACTACTGCTAGCCCTGGTACCTGCAATGATGAGACTAACTTTTAGAAAAATTTTCCTGTGTTTCAGAAATTTACTGTCTATGGTGACAGATGAGTACATGCTCAAATATGGATGTGAACAATCTTGCAATTAAAGGATATATTGGTAACATTTATATGCTCATAATGTATGTTGATAATATTTTTACCTCCGCCAAGGAGGTAATGTTTTCGCCAGGGTTTGTTTGTCTCCGTACAGTAGTTATGTCCATATTCATGACTGTAATAATAATAACGAAGCAGTAAGACTCGTGCAGTCTCAGTGCAGTTGCGTTGCAGTGCATCACAGAGCGTTTGCTGTCAGCTGCTGTCTGTCATCAGAGGAGTACACGGCTCACAAGTGTCATGCATTGAGAGTGACAGTCACTCTTTACAGTCTTTTGTCATGCACTCCCGCCACACTGGCCAAATCTACTGTGTCCCACTGTCCTACTTCGACCCTGAACACACCTGTAACTAATGTAATGCAATACTTAAAAATGTTGATTAAATTAAGACCTTTTGGAAATCTACATAACAAACGAAAGTATAAAGAACCTTTTTTCATCTACTTGAAATCGCTGTGTGTAAATATGGTCAGTGCAGGTCCTTCCTTTCCTAAATCCATTTTGTTCTTCAACCAACACGTTTGTCTTCTCAAAAGCTGTCAGTCTTTCATTAAGTATAGAGGAGTGTTATTTGTAAACTGTACTCAGTAGACTAATTCTTTTGTAATTTAGGGGTATTCTAGGTTCATCCTTATGAGATTTTACTTCAGGATTAATCATTGATCGATCATGGCTCGATTCCCAGCTGAGGCAAAACCTTTCTGTGTAGGGTTTGCATGTTCTCCCTGTGTTTGCATGGGATTCCTCCAAGTGCTTGGGTTTCTGCCATCTTCAAAACGTGTATTTAGGTCTATCTCCAGTCAGTACCCTTGACGGAGGTACTGTCTTAAAATCTGGAGTTGGTCCCCAGGTGTTGTGCTTTGGCTGCTCACAGCTCCTAAGGGATTGGGTTAAATGCAGAGAACACATTTCATTGTATGCTGTGAACAATAAAGTACCTTCACCTTACCTTTACCCGAAATAAACAGTACAAAATCTGCAACAAACTGGGGGACCTTAGAACGTCAATGGAAATATCTTCAATGGCTGTGGCTTTTCTCAACTTTACTTTGCAAAATTCATGTTGGACCTCCAGTTAAATTTCGGCATTTAGATCATTGCCTTGATTCTCTATTTGTGATAGGCCTTTTTCAATTGGACTATTACTTGAACAGACATCCCTATAAAAGGTACCATCAAACTCACTGTCAATTGCAAACAATTTGAAAATCATCCTCCCACCTTTTCATTGCTACTAATGATATTTCATAAATCACTGTACCATCGGGGCTCAGTGCCTACTTAAGAATTTTCATTACCCGTCTGGGCCCCATTTTTAGTAGTTCAGAAACATATAACATGTTTAAGTTTATATTTTATTTTTTACGGAAATGCTACTGACTCTATCTTTTAAAACAACAGAAGTCGACCCATATGGCTATATATGTTAAGTCAAATCCTAAACGTCGTCCTTGACTGAAAAGAATAAAAACTGAACAAGTGCAAGAAGCACAACTGCTCAGTGTCACATTGGACAATTGTCTGTCATTGTCAATTCACATAGACAACAGATCAAGAGAATGGGGAGGGGACTTGCATTAAATAGGAGATGTGCTGAGTATCTAACATCTGCTTCGGTGGTACAGGTTATCCAGGTACTGTTTCTATGGTTCTATCACACCTTGACCATTTTCCTGCTGTGTGGTCAGTTGTGGCAAAAAGACAAACAAAAAAGGACTTAAAAATTACAAATTGCCCAAAATAAAGCAGCGGGACTTGCCCATCAGTGTGGAAATGGGTCAGGTATATTTCAGATGCCTCTCTTTGCTGATGGCGGAACAAGATTACTTGCTAGTCTTATTTTATAATTTAGATACATTTGTGCTAACAAAAGAACACCTAACTGTTTTTTCAAATTAATTCATTACACTTGAAACAGACATAACTATTCTACCAGACAGTTGGAGTGCTTTACAGCACCTATACCAAAAAATCAAAGGCAATGAAGAAGACAGTTATGTGCAGATGTCACAATGGAACCACGTACCACAATTAAAGAGATTAACGCAAAAAACCTTTTAGAAAAAAACCTATACGCCTCTTTAATAATTCACAGCACATTAGGGAAAAAATAAGATATTAATAGAGGATAGTTGAGAACAGTGAATGTTATTGTTTTGAGGTAATCATATAGTATTGTTTGGATGTGCTTTATATTATATAGATGGGCATTAAAAGTTATACATTATACATGGTAAATGTTATACAGTATTACATTGATAGACTCCCCAGGAAGAGTAGCTTTTGCCTAGAGTAATGGCCAATGAAGAATGAAGAATAAAAACTAACACAAAGACACTGATGTGTTTTTATATAGTCATGTGATTTATTTTATAGCTTTAAAAAAAAATCTGTAGATTTGCCTTATTTACTCTGTCAAGCAACTTTAAAATGTAGTTGTGAAATTTTTTTAAGCAGTTTCTCTGTATCTATGAGAAGTACAACACAGTCTATGCTGTGTTCAAACTGTTACATTCTTCTCCCTTTACTGTTCTTTTCAGTTCACCAGAAATGCGACTAAAAACAACCATGTGCAGTTTGTGGTAAACAGAAACTGCACATGGCCATTTGTTCCCTAAATTGAGAGTGTCACTTGTTAAAGATAAAGTATGGCATATCTGTCAGTTTATCCACCCACTCTTGTTATTTTACCACCATCACAGGTATTTGTGTACTCATTTTATCTTTTCTGAGCATTGACCATTTAAGTGAAAGATTTTGTAGATTTTGCTACATGACAAGAATGATGGGAAACAGATTCATGCAGCTGCGACATACAGGCCAAACAGGAAAGAGTGATCACGTAGAATAAACCAGCCCACTAAACCTCTGTTTCCTCTAATGTAGCAGCACTTTGTTTAAACTCAGTTCAGAGTGACAAATGTTCATTTCTGGGGCGTGCCCTCAAAACGGTGAGATACTGAGGAGTAAACTGTAGTGGCAGTGCTGAACATCATGGATCAACAGTGGGATATCTATGCCAATGTTGAGGGACCATCAGAGGATGCCAGCCAGTGGAGAAGGGAAATAAAAACTTCCAAAAGAATTCATTCAAATGTACGTGAGATGCAAACTCTGGAGGCAAGCAAACCCGGGCCTGCAATCTCAGGTAATAAACACAAGGAAACCGTACTTTAATGAACTGTCTTGGCTACAGGCGCAAGCAAATATGTCAACATTCTTTACACACACACACACATACAAATGCAGAAAAGGTAGGCCTACATTTTCTCGAAGATTAATATCAGAAATAATAATGTGGAGAGTAAAGAGGAAGAGTGTGTTTTGCTGTAACTGATCGTTTCAGTTCAGTTCCAAGGATTCCTATAATACACATTTTCATGTTTTCACTTCTTCTTTTTTTATTTATTTATTTTTCCTCCTAATCAGTCACAGCTTTAAAATATGCCATACTCAGCTACAGTGTCAACCACAACTCATGCCAAAAATTGTAGTTCCTTCCCTGCTTGGACTTAAGAGCTCTCTTAGAGTATTTTACGAATGTTTATGAATACAGCTCCAGGACCCGAATATAACTCTGCCATCATTAATTATTATTATTAGCTTCACTGTGTTTGTCACAATATCATGTCAAAATATCTGCTGTGAAAAAGATCTGCAGCTGTGTTTTGTACTAAATGCTGTTGCCAGCATGCCAATATACTGAGAATGACATAAAAGCAGTTTCTTAGGTTTATTTTTACCAGGGCCCGGCTGACTGATAAGGGGTTTTTTGGGCTGATATTGATATGATGGAGCAAGAAAATTCCGATATCCGACAGGCTATATTGGCTGACATCAAGGAGCAATGCCTGTGAGTTAGTTTAGGCAGACAACTTGAGCTGCCCTGCTGTACACATGTGACACATCACATGTCCCACTCTCCACATCCACCATTTGTGCCCTCTCAATTTGGTAATCTATTTATACTGCGGGAACTCCCAACTCCCCCTCTGCCTGTCATTGCTACTGCTGCCCTGTGTTAATACTGTTGCATGCTCTTCCATCCCCACCACCACTCCAG
>JAQLOL010000019.1:27625822-27640514 GCA_029783665.1 Naso thynnoides | reverse complement strand
ACAAATGAGGAACTAATATTTAACTTCCCAGTTGTTCCTCGTTCATTCCTCTGTTGTTGCTGTGATGTGATAGTGAATTAATTATTTTACGAATTTTGTCAGGTACAAAAAGATTATTTTGCTTACCTCTGTCTAAGATGGCCAGAGGCTTGTGAGCCAATAGTATACTGATGCTGGTACCAGCTGGCATCTCCTTCAACTGTGATCAACCATGTTCATGACGGTTTAAATGTGTCTATAGGACCTTTAACAGTAGATGTTATTTTTACACGAGCACTGTTTAAGAAAACTGTGTACACGTGTATAAATCCATCCAAGAAAGAAAAGTAAGGCATGGGTCAGTTACAGATGGGCCTGTTGCATACATAAGAACACACACATACACACTCACACGCATATTTCGTCACACTTTTCATCACATACTGACATTTCGTCACAGTGTATTCACTGACTGCGGCTCCATGAAGCAGGAGCACCTTCACGCAGCTCTTATCAGTTCCAGAGCTCGGAGTCTCGACATTGGTCACTGAGCCAGAACAGATGTGAGTGAGCAATACGAGGCGGCCATGTGGTTTGAGGGTCAGGCAGGTCAACTCAGTGATCAGGTGACTCTACAAGTGTTGGTCAAAGATAATTTATAGTGTTTGTTCATGAAAGTCAATTCCTCAAACTCACATAGCTGCACACATTAAAGCACTAAGCAATTCTAGTAGTAGTAGTAGTAGTAGTTCTCTGTTGTGTGAGTGCTGATGAAATTGGATACCAACGTTAAGGGTAAACAAAATGAGGTTGTTAGCCGCACTAAATTTCTTGGAAGAATCGCCTGCTCTGATTAAGTAATCGATATAGTAATTTTAATTCTATCCAAAGACAAAGGAAAAGGTGCTTGAACTTGAAACTTGTTTTTACTGTATGACTCCATTCCTCAATGTGTGACTCTTTAAATTGTTCAGATTTTCTTGGAACAGTGGGGAAACACAATTTCACAGAGAACTTTGTTGCCAAAAAAACAAACAAAAAAAAAGATTAATCACCCAAATGAATCCAAAACTTTTAACAGCAAAACACTATGATTAAAATAATTAAACCTCATTGTATTTCTTGGGAGTCTATTAGTATTATTAACAGTGAATTTATTCACAGACAGTAATGACCTCTGACTACATTATTTATATGAACTTTCATTAGCTTAAATTTGTAAAAGACAGAAGAAAAACAACAATGAGGGCAATGGATTTACTCATTAGGAGTATATGAGTGAGTTGGCAGATAAAGGGCTAATCAATGTGTTTACAAGTGTAAGCATAATGACAGCAAGTTAATGACTCTCAATGGCCTCCTGCTATGCTAGCCTTCAAGACCAGTAAATAAACACTTCCCAAGATTATCGTCTTAGCCTCGAGTCCCTGAACTCTACACCCCAATTCATCCTTAAAGTGTCGCCATACCCAGACCTCATCCCTCAACCCCCTACCAACAGACCTACCTAATTTAAGCCCCTCAAGGGCCCCAAATTACCCTCAGACATGTCCTGTCTTTTAGTCCTCATCCCTGTGACAAGGCTAAAGCCCACTGTGGGCTTTAACGGTCCAGATGGGGTGCAACGAATCAATCAACCTCAACACTCTCGTGTACACACAAGTGCAAACACACTCTCTGTAAACACAGAGACACATCCAGATTATACACATAAAAAAGAATTGGCAGCTAAAGAATTTTAAAGCAAATAAACACGATTATTTTACTGCAATAAGGGCCTGCATATGCACACCTGTTAACATGTTCATTCAGTGCCTACACTTGCCAAGTCAGAAACTATGGGATGTATTCGGACAATCTGCAATAACACGAGCAGATGACAAAATGTAGTTCTATGGCTACTTGGGGCTATGTGGCTGCATTAAGATAATTTGAATTGTTAAGTACCAGATTAATATAATGTGGTGGATGAGCAAAATATGCAATGTGACCCAACTGTATAATAATAATATAATGCAATAAATGTGCCACACATGAACAATGAAGTGCAAGACTTGAACATCAGTTGCAAACCTGAAAATATTCTTGTAGGAGGCATCTAGTTCAAACAGTCCTTTTGGATTATAATAATAACCTATCCAATGACAGGTACTTTAAATAGTGTGTTGGCAGGTACATTTTGCTTTTGTCACTTAGCTTTACATTCTTAAATTTCTTTGATTGCCACGAGAAGGTAATAGCTCTGAAGGTACAATATGTAGTCTAATTTTTAAATAAAGCCAAATCAAAACATAAGTTGTGTCAAGGCAATTAGCATATAGAGCAGGTCTAAACCCAGTTAAATTTAGAACTATAAAACTCTACACAACGTTACCCAATACACACAGCATGACAACAATGTGACAATTCAACAACAGCATGAGAGTTTGTAGTTTGTAGGTTGAGGAGAGACTATGTATCATTTCCTGTACAGTGGCTGTAAGTGGTGATTCTAGTATAGGGCTGGACAAAATAAAATTTTGCATCATATCAAGATATAAAAATATATATCGCCTTAGATATTGGATATTGTTATATTGTCATAAGAAATAAATCATGTTTTTTTTCCTGATTTTAAAGGTTGCATTGCAGTAAAGTGATGTGATTTTCTCAGCTTATCAGACAGTTGTACTTGTTTTAATACTTCCCTTTACCCTCTTAGTCATTATATCTACATTTCTAATCATTATTGATCAAAAATAGAACAGTGTTTTTATATTTTTTAGAAGTACGAATAGTCGTGCCTACAATAGTGGCCGACTGATATGGGTTTTTCAGTGGTCGATTCCGATGCCAATATTTAGACAGCGGGGTGGCTGATGGCCAATATGTAATGCCAGCATCATCTTGCATTTGGTAATATACAACAATGTAATAATTAACAGCTGAGACACAAAAGTGCTGAACTTGAATTTATGTGAACAAACTGCTTCGGGCCATTGCTGCAATAACAAAGTTGGAGAGATGGGACAGAGGAGGGAGCAGGATCATCGTTCCACACACAGCAGCCACATGGACAGGGCTGCATGCAGATCATGCACGTGTCTGCAGATATTCTGTGATAAATCAGCCTCTTGAGCAGACGTCAGACAATGCCAGTTATCTCAAAATACCATTGATCAGCCCAATTAACCAGCCAGGCCAGTTAACTGGTCTTTCACCACCCTACAACACTGTGACATCAGAGAGAGAATTTGGTCAAAATATTTGTAATATTCAATTCTGTCTCCCAGTTCCAGCATTAATGAAGTGATTTGGAGAAGATTAAAAATATCGAGATACAGCCTAAAAATGTTGCAATATAATTTCCAGCCCTTATCACCCAGCCCTGTTCTAGTATACTAATAAATGCTTAAATGTATCACGCAGTAGTACTTCATCAAACAAAACTGACTCAATAAAAACAGTTACACAGCAATATCTAAAGTAACAGCAGCCACCATGAGCGACAGGTTACACCAGACAAATTTTGTTAATTAATTTGTTTTTATCTTTCACAAGTGACACAGTCTCATTTTTAATATAAGCTTCCTGTCAATATCAGTGATAGAGCTGCAAACGCTCATGCACCAATGCTCCACCCTCACTTGGCAATGCCAACACATTATCACCCACTTATTCCTAATTAGCCCAAAAACACCAAATCTGTCCTCACCCCGTCAAACCCACTACTTAGGCCATGCCCTGTTGAGAGCACAAAAGCTGACCAATCACACGACTTCATGACTTATCTGACTGATAATCTGATAATCTCACAGCATCTCTCTCCTTGAGGCACAAGCCAAGGTCGATCCCCATTGTTATTCATGAAGAGGACTGTGAGGGGGCACGATGAAGGATTACATGTGGTGATAATATCACGAGTGTCTCACACTAAAGTAGCCCATGGGGGGCAGCGGTCAATATTTTCATCATGGCTGAAATGCAGTATGCGCATAATAATGGACAAATTTGTCAGTGTCATACTCTGCAGAGGACAGATAATGCCACTTAGGCCAATGGCTGTGTGATTGCCATACCCAGTGCCCAGACAGATAAAACAAACTACAGCCCATGTTCAATGCAAATAAGTTAGAAAAAAAACAAAGAAGATTTGGAGGTAAAAATGCTGAGAAAGAGAAAAAAAAACAAGTCTCACATACAGGACAGTAAGGGGAAAGAGGAGGGGTGACAGTGTCTAGGAAGCTTTGGAGAGGCGAGAAATTCCATTCAGTGGAAACAGATCTCACACAGGAAGCACAGGGGGCCAAAATGGACATCAAGTCAGAAAAAGGGACAGAAAAAGACTCAGAGAAATGCTTGAGAGGCTGGCCAGACAGTGGACACATTTATAAAGGAAGGGAAGCCCCGGGGAGGTTTGTGAGTGGACAAGAGATGCCCAGTGGCTGACCCGCATTCAGCAGTTTAAGGGGCAGAGCGATCTGTTTGCTGTTTGTATTGTGAAGTACGCCACCCTGTGGATAGTTACTAGAGAGGAGAATAAGAGATTACGTAGCTTGATGAAAGGCTGTGGTTCATGATTTGTTGTAGTTATGCGTCAGCTAGAGCTGTGGTTCCCATTTTGTTTTCTCCTCCTTTAAAGTGTAGGTTTGCATTCTGTAAAGTTTGTCTTTCGACAACTCTCACGTGTCCATGTACATTTGAAAGGGTATTTGTTTCTTTTCCCTCTGTCCAGTCTGGATGTAAAAGAGATCCTTCCCTTACATGATACCTATAAAAGTAACGGAAAACTATCTAACTAATGGATTTAATGTCGTATAGTTATGTTTGATTAGTTTATTCTCTCATGCTGGATGTCACATAACCATTAAGCAGGCTCACAACAAAATAATCTAATTTTACAGGCCTAAATACAGTGAAAATCAGAGTTGGCTATATGGGTTTATTGCATATGGCAAATCACCCTTTTTCCAACTAAAATCTTTAAGAGAGTACTTAACCTTTATTCCAATCAAACAAAACAATGTAATTGTTGGAAAATGCAGCTGAGGGGAGTTTAATAGCTGCTGCACAAATTGTAATGTCAGTTGTATGAAATAAAACTAAGATAAATATGACTTATGTTTCAAATACAGCACACGGGTTTTGCGGTCTCATTAGGATTACTCAGTGCAGTTAGAGATACAAAGTCTAGGTTTCCATCCAAAGGTATGGCAATGTTCAGCCAAATTCAAGAAAATAAGCAAAAAAAATTCAAATGACTGTTTTCACCCAATCCCTTAATGGGATTATTACGAGTTCAGTTAAACTGAGGGTAGCACCATTTCTCAAGGTGGGTAACAACACACTGAAACAGTACCAAAAATGTGGAGCTAGACACACTGCAGTCCATTGACTGTGAGCAGGCGACAAACTGTTTTGTTTCATCATGCGACTGTTAATATATCACTTAAGTAAGTTTTTTTAGGCAAGAATATAACCACGTAGATTCCTTATTTTTAGTCAGTTTATCCAAGTAATGTATAATAGCCAAATTTCAATAAACATATATAGTAATGCAAATGTATGTCTGTTTTGTTTTATTTTACGACATAACAATTTGGACTTTTATTACAGCTATACTATACACTTGGCAACATAATTTACTGATCCGTCAATTACGTTATTTTTGTGAGGAAAAAGTGCATGTGGAGAATTCAGATGGGATTATTTAGTCAGGTATGATGTCACCATTCTATCGCCATGTGGCATATACCCCGCCTACCAGGTAGGGGTACTGTTGGCAGTGGAAACGCAGGTCAGATCAGGGTTTACTATTGCGACGAGTACTGTACTTTACTGAAATACATTTCTTAGGGAAAACAGGGCTTCAGAAAACAAAATGGACATGTAAGAAAGTTCATATCAGATCAGATCAGAGGAGGCGTTTTAATCTGCAGACACACATTCGTGTTCTTCCTCTTATTCTCTCCCAGTGAAAAAAGCGTATCAAGCCGATTGTGAGTTTTTTTAACAAGTGTCTTTCTCCATGCATGAATTGAGATGCAATGATAGAGCAGTAACACAAAAATAGTTTTTGCAGCAATAAAATAAGATCTAAGGTAAGAAATAAGATCAAGACATTAAAAGACAAACACTTGGTAATGTTTCTAAATAAAGATGTAAAAACTCTAAAAGAAAATCACATATCTGAATATTTTTCCTAAGCTTAACCTACGCCCGTATTTCATGACTTTTTGAATGGGCCCAAACGTCCCTGCTGGGAACCACAGACTTAGATGGGAGAGCACCAAAAGGACGCTGTTCTGACTTACACTGGCTCTCCACATGAGTATAAAACTGCCTAAAATGTCTACAACGGTAAATCTGTTGTGACACATAAAAATGTTATAAAGCTGTTATGATAAAATCTGTCTTTTGATATCAGGCTTTTGCACCACAGGAGAGAGGTACTGCAGTTTTTATTCCGCAGGACATTTCAACGCATCAAAAAGCTAAACAAGAAGACCAGAGATCCAGCTGAAGGTCCATTCAAAATACATTTTACATCAAGGGCACTCAGCTTCAAAAGGCAGCCAGTGATTGCACAAGAGTGACATCAGCGTGTAGTCTCACGTCCCACTGAGCTGCAGTGCTGTGCTCCGCAGACAGGGGGCAGCATCTCCCAAACACAGGTGGAGGGGAAACTGCAGCTGGTGGTGCTTTCTTAGTTTTGATTGATGGGATGGATTCCTGTGATGAACAGCAAAGCACGTGGCTCCTTTTGCTAATAAGATCACTGTCAGAAAATTCAATCTCACATAGTGGTGTGCTATTGGTGGGCTATTGTCAAAGCACAAATCCTTTAGTAAGATTTTATGGATGGGTGAGTTAAAAGAAGACGTCACAGTTTGATCTGGTCATAAAAATGGTGCTGAAGTCAGATTGTTCACCTCGGCTGAGCCTCAATGCCAACACATGACCTCATATAATGATAACTCTAAATCTCCTACAGCTTGTCAATGAAATCGAGGGATGGCCAGTGCACCATTGGCCTTGCACTCCCATGCTCATGACCTCCTTTACCTCCCCAGGGATCACCCCACATCCTCTTCATCTCCTTCCTCCTTTTCCAGGAAGTGATGCAGTGGACACATTTCATCATCCTGGTAGCTGCAGCTCTATTCATCACACTCATGTACAGTCTGGCCTTCCCTGAGCTATTACTGTAGCAAGCCGAACCTCACCTTGACAACACCCTGTGAGTAAGTGTGTAAGGAAGAGAGCACAAGTGAGTCAGCCACCGCATCTCGTGGGTGGGTGGGTGGGTGAGTAAGTGCCTCCATGTACAGTAAGATGGTGGCTGGAGAAAAAAAAAAACAGCAGAGTCTGTGGAACACAGACAGACGGGAGGTGTGCTGAAATAACCTGACAACAAACACGCTGTAGACAACAAGCAAGGCCAATTTAATCCCCGAACAAAAGCACTTATCTCTCCTCCTGCCATCATGGTCATATCTCTTTGGGCGTGAACCCAAACAATTTGAAATTTAATTGTTTGGAGTGTAAGACCGCTCACATTTGAGATCGATAAACACTCACAGATGAGAGCACATACATGTACACACACAAAAGACCTCCCACAGGCCGCACGCTCGGCTGGCCACTCCTCAACACACTGAAACAAAAGTGTTTAACCCCATGGACGCCGAATGCTGTGCAGTCTCCAGTGAGTGCTATTGATCCTAATAGCTATGGGAATGGCGCGGCTTATCCATTAAGGTTGAGTGAGTCTGTCGCCCGTCTTCTGCTCACAGCAGACAGAAAGGGAAAGATGGGTGAATGAGAGGAGAAAGAAGGGGGTGGGAGACTGGAAGGGGAGGAGGAGAAAGGACAGGATGCTTCAAAACTCCCGTACAACAGAGCGGAGAGGATGATTCCAAATGGGAAGAGAAGAGAGTAGAGAGGATGGCAAAAAAAAGTTGATGGTAGGAGGTGAGGAGCCGACGGAGTAAAAAGTTTGCCAACATGCAGCAGCATTCAAGAGCAGAACATCACAAAATGCCACACAACTGTAAAGAGGTGACAGACATTAAATACTGATTTTACTGATTTTTTTCACAAAAACCTTGAATTTGATTCTGAATGTAAAGTTACCAGCCGCAACTTTTAACTAGTTATGAAACTGTTCCTATTCTGTATTAATGCCTTCTGAAGATTTGCATAATTAATGAGACCAACAGCAAGAAAATTGGCTATTTTCAACTTTCTA
Source organism: Naso thynnoides (assembly GCA_029783665.1). Lineage (NCBI taxonomy): Eukaryota > Metazoa > Chordata > Actinopteri > Acanthuriformes > Acanthuridae > Naso > Naso thynnoides. The sequence continues at coordinate 27,632,305 of JAQLOL010000019.1, read as the reverse complement.
TTTCTGACTGCCTGCTGGAAGCACCGGAAGTCAGACAGTAAAATTTCCGGCACACGCAGTGGAGGAACCTATTAAAGGTACTGTAAGTGATTTACACTTAGTTAAAGTAAGTGTAAAATAGCTCCACATTCTGACAGCCATCACCGATAATAGAGTTTGGTCAGTAATGTGGGTCTTGAGGTCTCTCCATTCTGCAGTTAAGCAAAAATGCATTTCTGGAATCCTCTCTTCTGATTGGACAAGAGTGGGAGTGGGATTCCAGAAAATGTCTTTTGTGTGTAGGGCAGAGCAGAGGACCCATGTTATTGACAAAACACTTGATGTAAGTGAGCCATTTACCACTTATTAAAAAATTTTATGTGAAAAATATTTCAATACCGTCAACAGCACCTTTAATGTTTAATGCCAGAATTGCATACATTACCTCATCACTACGCATACTGCAAACAGCTGTTTGAGAAAAAACAAAATACACACAGTCGAGCGAGGCATGTCAGAAAAGTGTTGTGTTCTGCTCTCGCTCTCTTCTGAAACAAATGCACGCCCTAACCGGAAACCAGATCCGGTGGTTTACGACACCAGCCAGTGGTGGTCATACTACTTTTGACAGACACTTGGCTTGAAACCTTCCACCCGTTTTTCTAAACTGTAAACATAAAGCCCAGTTTTTAAACTACATTCACAAAATCTCTAATTCCTCTGGCAAAATCAATCAGTCACATCGAAACAGTTTTATCTGCTTTCACATCATACACACAGCAGTCGAAATAAAAACACCACTTGGCAGCTATTACACACTACATCAGTAAAAACAGAAAACACAGTGGTCAGGAAATGGTCCAAAAAAAGTTCATTATTTTTGAGACAATAGTAAGCAAGAAAGAGTTCATTACAACAAAAGACATGATTACTTAAAATGCAGTTAAATTTCCAAAAGAAATATCCAAAGAACAGAAACTTTTGCACACCTGGACAGGTGCGTAGGAGAGAAGTTGACAATCAAAGAGACTCCGCAAAAAGACTCCCACACACTTGCAATTCCAAGATTTACTGGATTGCTTCACAGTATTTGGTTACTCAGAGCTTCATCAAGTTGAATCATCATCAGAATCGACCACACTGCATAGCATGAGTGTATAAGTGCATCATGCCCTTCTGCTTGATTGGGCCATCCATCTTTGATACCAACTTTCAACTCACTTGAGCACTCTGAACTGGCTTTTATTGGTTTCTTCACGTCACGGACAACAAGTGTTTCCAGTTTTGAGTTGTTGTGTGTAAACTATGACAGCTGTGCTGTAACTGTGTTTAACTTCTGCCGCCTGTGGTTACCATTTTGCATTTCAGAAGAGCTGTCTTCACTACAGAAGCAATCACTTCTCCTGCTTGCATCTAAGCAGCTTGATAGCTTCATGCATGGAGGAAAAAAGCTTTTCATATTCTGTTACTTGTTCTACCCTCAAAAAACCCAATCAAGCTACCCAAAGCTCATTAGTTTCTGATGGAGTTCTTAAAGCAGGCAAAGTAGACAGTAGTAGACTTTTTACAGTTATTAGCAGTTTTTCACACTTTCTTGTTCTGTCTCAGGAAGTGTCGTTCCTAGTGGGTAAGGATTTGATGTAATTTATATGCTTCCTAATTGGCACTTCCTTGCAAATTATGTCAACTCAGGGAAACAGTTTCCCCATCATGTAGGGAAAGAGGAAGATCAAAGAGGAGAAAAATACTTTATTGTTCAGAATATTCAGAGAAAATCAGTACCTTTAGGCTGAATGTTAGCTTGATATTCCACTGTGAGGAAAGAGAAGTGGAGCGTCAAGCACCTACATGAAAAGTATTTTCACAAATCAGATGAGAAATGTAGAGAGAGAAAAACTTTTAATTGGAATCGCTTTGTTTTTCATCTACTTTAGCTACTGTTTACCTCAATCACAGTTCAGTTTAACTCTTTAATGTTATATATTTTGTTAAAGTGACTACTAGGAACTTTTAAGTATTTATGAAACAGTCTCGTGATTTCTCTGATGACTGTAAACTTCCTGTAACAACAAATGAGACCCTCAGCGAAGAGACTGCTGTTTTTATGTAGTTACTTTTAATGCCCATGATCAGTCACAATCCCCGCAAACTCAGACGAAAGGATGTTTTATTTTTTCATTTTGTTGTGCTGTGCAAGGACAATAATGTAATTATATTCTATGCCCATGACTGTTAGTTTGTGCTTTCAGCATGTATCATTAATGCAAATGGCTATATGACATTAGCCCACAGAAAATAGAGGTAATAGGTCTCAGGGGACATAACTGCCACACAACTGGCTTTTAACTTATTTCTTAGTCACATATAAATACATTACCTCATCGCAATCTATCCTGCAGTCTCTTTCTCACTTGCTTCAAAAACAAATACAGGCATTGCCAGTGTTATGCTGAGTTCTGCCTGCCACGAACAAAGATCTTTATGACAGTAGGCGCTTGTGTCACTGCCGTTTTGTCCAAAGAGGCCGCCAGAAACAACAAAATCTGCAAGTTTAGCAATTGCTTGCAAGCAATTTCTTGCAATTAGCAATGTGCAAAACATTCACATTAGCATCTGGTTAGTGCTGACCATCGCTTTCATCGGGTTAAATGACAAACATGTTTCATCAGGTGGAGTTAATTAATGCTGTCATGCTAAAGTGCTCAGTTCAAGCTGGTTGGTACTTTTAGCAGAAGGTCATTTGTGAGAAAGGAAAAAAAAGCATCAATCTGTGATCATAGTCTGACTCAGGAAATAGATGTTGAGTATAAGCCTCCCATTGGCCGACTGTTTTAGTCATTTTCCCGCTCTTCCAATATTACTACATGACTGTTTTACAAGGGCGCCATTGCTGCATCCTGAACTTAGCACCGCCCAAGACGACTGTGATTGGCTTATAGAAATACAAACAATCAAAGGCTTCAGAATACTAACAGGTTGAGCCAGACCTTTTTCCAGCACTGGCACAGTGCTAACGTAGTGCGGTGAGAGGACAGCTAACGGCTCAGACACACAGAAACCCATCCAGCAGAGAGCATGAAAGGAGAAGATACTGATATGATCTGTCATGAAGCTATGGGTGGCTGTAAAGCAAACTGCTGAAATTAAACCACATGTCAAAAGATGAGCTAGGCATATGTAACACAAGAGACTTTAAATAATACCATTAGTATAATGTGCAATTTATTTTATGACAGATAATTTTTATTCATACTTCTACTGACATTTCGTGAACTAATTTATGATAAAATCATATCAAATGGTTTCAAAACAATGCCTATGAACTTTCCAGCCTTTAAAATTCAGAGAAAACAACCAATATCATTGATTCGATGCGTGAAGGAATCTGTCAGGAATCGATAATTCAGGCTGTAGAATTCTCAACATTTGATGGAGCCACTGAATGGAGACAGATGCCAGCAGTGATAAAATGTCACAAAACTCTGAATCTACTAGAATATATTTTGGTCAATGTCAAATGACAGTTTCCAGGTTAAAAAACTTGATGTGGGTGCTCCTACCACACTCAAAGCTCTGCATAAAGTCACGCACATAAAGGCACAAAGAAGAAAGAGGCAAGCGAGTCGATATCAGATCACCAGGGTATCACAGTTGAGCTGGACACACACACAAACAAACACAAGAGCCATGATGGATTAACATTATTCTTCATCAGGTCATCCTTCTCAGGGTTTCAAATCACTTCTCTTCCTCTACAGCGCACGGGCCATGTATGTATTTGTACACGAACGTATACAAACCAAACACTACTTACACACTCACAAATCATGTCTTTAAATTAAGGGCTGATCTCATTCCTGAACACACTCCCGGATGATTCATGTTCATCGAGCAGATGCATTATGAGCTGGGATTGGAGGAAACCCATCCAATTTAGCCCCGACATGATTCAAGTCTTTTGGTTCGTGACATCTTACTAACCATTAACAGAGCATTCTTTGTCTTTTGTTAACAGAGTGCGGGCAGTTCAGTCCGCTGAGTGTCTTCTTTCATTAAGACAGAGTGAAAGCCTGCAGGGACGCAGAGGAGTGTGTGCCTGTGCTCGCATCTTAAGGTATCACTTAAAACAAAGTATATGTAAACTGAGCACAACAACTCTGGAAGACAGTTACTCCTATTATATATGACGGTATCTTTAAATGATCCTTGTAAACTTCTTGGACATGCAACTCATGTGAAATCATCCATTTAATCTCAGTGGATAAAAATCAAATATCTAAAATTGGTCCATGCACCACAGATGGTGGTAAACAGACTGTGTGTGGTGAGTGCAGTGTGTGCACACATGTAGGATTTCATCTTCCACAACTCCTGACAAGATTGTTGCCATTTCTATACACGCCAAAATACACTCACATATGCAGGGATAGCTGGAGACAGAAAAAAGAGACAGAACGATGCTCATCGAGAGAAAGAAAAAGAGGATTAAAAGAGACGGAGGTCGTAAGAAGACAGTAAAATGGAAAGCTGCATGGACAGCAGGAAAACAAAAGCTGTAGTTCAGAGAATGATCATGTTGGCAGTGGTGTCTGTAACTCTGTGCTGTCGCGTCAATTAAACGTACTTGAACTGATGCAGCCGAGACAGATACAAAGGATTACAGGTGGGGGGAAGACGCATACAGATAAGCTAACACGGTGCCGAGGAAACCTGGCAAGCAAAGGTCCCTAAATCCTGCCTGCTTCACTTCATTCCTCTCATCCAAGAGAGGAAAGGAAAGACAAAACTCTAAATTACAGATTGAAAGCAGAGTAAAGGGCAGACTATGAGAGGAGAGGGGAGGAGAGGAGAGGATGACGCTGAAGAAAGTAATTAAAACACACCAAAAAAAAGACATAGCCTGGGTCTAACAAGGCTTCTCGGTTGCAGTGCCTTGGGTGCAGCTGTCTCTGTGCATACAGGAGCACATTACAAATGAATAGTGCGATACTGGCATTTGAGGTTTGGATAGGAGAGTGTGTTCTCTAATTAAAAACTACCCAAAGGGGCTACCTCCTGCTACGAAACAAGTCATTCTCCTCCTCCCACTCCCACATCCATCAACTCTGTAACCCCCCTCCCTTCCCTGCCGCCTGGCCTGGTGAGAGGTTATAACGAACTCAGAGAGTTGGGAAAAGACTAGAAAGCAGGAGCAGACAGAGATTTAATGAGCTTAGCCACAGTGAAATCATGGTGTGTTTCCGAGGTGACGTCATACAACGACAAAAGATGCTGAAACTTAGAGCATGACGCACAGGTCAAGTGTAACATCTGCGCTACTGAGACTGGGATTATACATCAACAAAGTGATTTTATTCATTGCAAACATCATGTTTGTGTGTTGTACGTGTAATTAAAATAAGCCTGTTTACATGCTGTATGCGTGCATGTGCATCTGTGTGTGTATTCAACCCTGTCTGTGTACACTAATCTCACTAACTAATGAACACTGCATTAGCTTGGGTTAACATAAAACCTCTGTTTAAGGTGTACACTAGTCACATTTTCAGGACAGTGGCGCATTGAACCTCCTTCAACGTTCAAGGTGTCACTATCCAAAAAACAGTAATATTGTCAAAGTTGTACAGCCATAGGGTTTAGTCAGAAGCCAAAAAAAAAAAAAGCCATCACAGGTAGGCTCAAGTTGTGTCCACACTGGGGAGAGTCTATGTACAGATGTGATTAGATGTGAGTTCTTGTCAGGCAAAGTGAACTATGCAGTGCAAAGCAAGTAAATAGCTTCACTTATTCACTAGAACTGAAAAATCTGAACTTTAGCAACCAATTTGCGATACTCAATTAGCATTGAGATCCTCCAGTGACCTATGACATCAAGAAGGTTCATTCTTTGGAAAAATGGAGGAGAAACTGATTATTTTACCTAATTAAAATCGGCATGCAACTATTCAGTGAATATTTAGTGACTAACGAACAACTCTGCACCATGGATGAAGCCCTGTAGTTTGTATATCCTGTATGCATTATCCTGGACAGATATCCTTTCACTTATCTTCAGAAACACGTCATAAAACTGGGTCTGGGTGAGCCTGATAATTGTGCTGGAAGCGGCCGTCTCTGAGGCACAGCTCCTGGAGAAGGTGGTGAGATTCCTTAAGCTGTGCGTGCCTTGGGAGGATTAGATGGACCCAGACACGGCAGCATCTGGGTCCCTGAATGTTTTGATCCCCCTACAGCAGAAACAAAGCAGCAATCTTCGCGCAAATTAAGGGAGTACATAATTTTTTTCAACCCCAGTGTGAACACAATTTAGCTGCAATGTGAGATTTGACTGTTTCTCACACTGTGTTGATTATGTAGTGACCTCACAGTGAGTAAAACTGTTCTCAGTTGACTGCACCACCGCAGTGATGACGGTGTGTTACAGAGCCAAACAATAAATCAGATGGACAATTAGTTAGTCTCTCTCTCTCTCTCTCTCTCTCTCTCTCTCTCTCTCTCTATATA